>JABSNV010000657.1:0-168573 GCA_024085815.1 Flaveria linearis
AGCCTCCCTTCTTAATGACTACTCTCAAGGAAAGAAGGGATTTGTTTCTTTGGCAATGATGCAAAGGGTTACCATCGGAAAAGGCTTTGTTTCCAATGGGAAATAAGGTTGATGATGTTAAACCATGTGGAGAATCTCAAGTACAACCTCTTGAGTGTCATCAAATGTGTGACAAAGGCCATGTTGCCCTTTTCACAAGCCAGAACTGTCGGATTCTGTCATCCAAAGTTCTGAGTTTGATTGACAAGGCATTGGATGAACACACTCTCCTGAAGGCCAACAGGACAGGAAGAGTGTATGCCTTAGATCTTCCAAAAATGGATCTAAAAGGCCATCCTTGCCTATTCTCCAAGGCATCTCCTCAAGAGTCTACACTATGGCATAGAAGGCTGGGTCATGTAAATTTCAAGAACATGAATCACTTATAAGCCATGGTTTAGTAAGAGGATTGCCTCTGAAGGAGTTCAAGTGGAAGATGACTGCACTGCTTGCTTGAAGGAAACAAAACAAGTTTCATCCCTTCAATAGAAGAACCAAAGTCCACTGCCTGCTTACAACTTCTGCACATGGATCTCTTGGTCCTGTCAGAGTATGAGCATGGCAAAGAAGAAATACTGCCTGGTAATTGTGGATGATTACTCCAGGTTTGTATGGACTTTCTTCTTGCACTCCAAGGATGAAGCACAAAGACAATAATGAACTTTGTTACAAGTAGAAAAGCAGTATCCCTACAGGTCAAGTGTGAGAGTGACAATGGAACAGAATTTAGAAACCACACACTTGATGACTTCTACCTGTCCAAGGAATTAGAAGGCAGTTTAGCATTCCTAGAACTCCTGAGCAGAATGGAGTGGTGGAGAGAAAGAACAGGACCCTCATTGAAGCAGCAAGGTCATGTTGGCTGACTCTGGGTTGCCACTGACCTTTGGGCTGAAGCTGTCAATACAGCTTGCTATGTACAAAATAGAGCTTTAGTAAATAAGAGGTTGATGAAGACTCCTTATGAAGTTCTTCATCATTGGCTCCTCTTATTCATTCTTTAGAGCCTTTGGGTGTCCTTGTTTTATTCTCAACACTAGCAACCCACTCCATAGTTTGCTAGTAAGGTGGATGCAGGGTACTTTGTTGGTTATTCATCAACTTGCAAAGCATACAGAGTCTTCAACTGTAGACCAAGGGGTTGAAGAAACTCTGCATGTTAAGTTCAATGAATCTCCAAAGGACAAGATTCCACAAAACCTGTGGAGTTGTTTGATCTGGACATACTGCAATATTTTCTTATCAACCTCCATCTGTTGAGCTGTCAACAGATCTCCACCTGGTGGTACTGATGATGATGAAGTCAGTACTCACCTCTTCAGGTTTAGTGACACCTGCCTAAGTCCACTGAACCTGATGCTCCTGTAGCCTCAGCAGCTCCATCCACTACAAATGCTGATGAGATTTCTGCTTGCTCTACTTCGTTTGAGCTGCCATCCTCTACATGGTTTCAGGAATCTCCATCACCATCTGTTGCTGCTGATGGGTCTACAAACACTTGCACAGATATTATAGTTTATCAAGAGCTCAAGAATCACCCCACTTCACAAATCATTGGTGATATCCATGCTGGTTTCAACCAGGAATCAATTGTCCAACTCTGCTTCTATGCTATCTCTCTTCATCAGTCAGCAAGAGCCAAAGAACTATCATATTGCTTTAAGAGACAATGGATGGGTGGAAGCTATGCAGCTTGAGCTTCTTCAATTCAAGAAAAGCAAGTGGGAGCTTGTTCCATTACCCAAAGATAAGTGTGCTATAGGCACCAAGTGGGTATTTAGGAACAAACAGATGAGAAGGGCCAATTTGTCAAGAACAAGGCCAGACTGGTTGTCCAAGGGTTTGCACAGGAGGAAGGCATCGATTATGATGAGACCTTTGCACCTGTGGCCAGACTGAAGCAATCAGACTGTTCTTAGCTTATGCTGCCTTTCACAGTCTCAAGGTTTATCAAATGGATGTCAAAAGTGCCTTCCTATATGGAAAAATAAAAGAAGAGGTTTATGTGTGTCAACCACCAGGCTTTGAGGACAATAAACATCCTGATTGGGTGTACAAGCTTGATAAGGCTCTCTATGGGCTGAAGCAAGCACCTAGAGCCTGGTATGAGACACTCCAACCTTTCTTCTAGAGAATAAGTTCACTAGAGGCACCATTGATAAAACCTATTCATCAAGACTGTGGGACAACATAAGCTCCTTGTTCAGATTTATGTTGATGACATCATCTTTGCATCCTCTGATCCAAAGTTGTGTGATGATTTACAAAGCTTATGAAGCTGAGATTTGAAATGAGTGCTATGGGAGAATTACAGTACTTTCTGGGTTGCAAATCAAACAACTGGATGATGGAATCTTCATCCATCAGTCCAAGTATACCAAAGAGTTGTTGAATAAGTTTGATTTACAATCCTGTAAGCCCTGTTCTACTCCCATGAGCAGCATCACACAACTAGATGTAGATCAGAAAGGTAAAGCGGTTGATGAAACCCTTTACAGATGTATGATTGGGTCCTTGATGTACCTTACAGCTTCTAGACCAGACATCATGTTTTCAACATGTGCTTGTGCTAGATTTCAGGCTGCACCTAAAGAATCCCATTTGATTGCAGTCAAAAGGATCTTTAGATATCTGCAAGGTACCCAATCACTAGGTCTTTGGTATTCAGCTGGGCATTCTTGCAAATTAGTTGCTTTCTCTGATAGTGACTATGCAGGATGCAAAGTCACCAGAAAACCACTTCTGGTGGTTGCCAATTCCTAGGCAATTGTTTAGTTTCTTGGCAGAGTAAGAAACAAACATCCATTGCTACATCCACTGCTGAAGCTGAGTATATTGCTGCTGCAAGCTGTACCTCTCAAATACTCTGGCTTCAGAACCAACTTCTGGATTATGGCATTACTGAGACTAAGACTCCATTATTAATGGATAGTGCTTCAGCTCTCTGTATTGTTAAGAATCCAGTCCAGCACTCAAGGACCAAACATATTAGATCAGACATCATTTTATCAGGGATTGCTATGAGAAAGGTCTGATTGATCCTAAGTTTGTGCCTAGTGCTGATGAGCTTGCAGACATTTTACTAAGCCCTTAGATAGTGCCACATTCCAAAATTTGGTACTAAGGCTTGGTATGCTGCAGCTTGATTGATTTGACCTATGCTGGTACTCTTAGTTCACAACTACTGAAGAGCAAAGGTCAAATACAAGTACTGATGAGTAATTTAGTCTTCAGCTCTTTCACAACTACTGAAGACTAAAATGACTCAAAGTACTGATGTACATTATTATTGAAAACAACTGATGTTGAGGTGGATTACAACTACTGATGTATGATTTTCAAATAAATAAGTACTGAAGAACAAATTTTGCTCATAAGTACTGATGTGTAATCTTACACAAATACTGAAGACAAAACACCAGCTCTGAAGAAATTTCATCAGCACTTGTGAACATCTGATCACAAGAGCTGAAGGCATAAATATTCACAAGAGCTGAAGGGTCATGAAACATCTGAAAATCAGCCAAAGAGCTGATGAGTAAGTGTGGAGGCTAGTGTGAAACAACTGATTTGACGGAAACAGCTGATGAGTAATTTCTCATCAGCTGATAACAACAGCTGATGTTTCATACACAAAAACTGAAGGACAAAACCATGTCTTCAGTAGTTCACAACTACTGACATCAGTAGTTCACAACTACTGAAGGCTAACACCAAGTCCTCAGTTGTTTACAACAACTGAAGCAATACCATGTCTTCAGTAGTTCCCAACTACTGATCTCAGTAGTTTACAACTACTACAGACTAACACCAAGTCTTCAGTTGTTCCAACGTCTGAAGAAGAATACTAGGTCATCAGTAGTTCATAACTACTGATGACTGACAGTAACTCTTCAGACGTTCACAACATCTGAAGGACAAAACCAAGGTCTCAGTAGTTTCAACTACTGAAGACTAATACCAAGTCCTCAGATGTTACAACCACTGAAGGTTAAAACCACGTCATCAGTTGTTACAACAACTGTTAACTAACACCAAAACCTTCAGTAGTTTTCTTTTAACCTTTAACCTACCCTATATATACCCCATCTTCAGAGCATTTACTCCTCACTTGACTTAATCCTTACAAACCTCTGAAATTCCCATACACCATTAATGGCGAACATGCAACTGAAACCTCGACACAACTGTGTCGCCCATCTCACCAAATCGCCATTATGGCCCAAATTTCACCAAGCCGTCGATCTTATGAACGACTCACCCTACAAAACGGCTTTTCCCTCCTAACCCTACAATATACACCGACTCGTTGGTGGAGTTTTGGACAAATGTCACCGTCCAAACCGGAGAGCAGAATGCCGAGGTCTCCCTCCGGTCCTCCATCAACGGCAAGCCTGTGGTTATCACTCCAGCTACCCTACGCCAAACCCTAGAGCTGGAGGATGCCACTCACCCAACTTCCTACCCCAAAGGTACCCTGGATCTCTCATTCACATCTCATGACTATCAGGGTAACCTCTCCGCCTCCACCTTGTTGAAGAAACACTTTCCTGACCCTCAACGATTGATCTTCCACATGGTGAATGTATGTCTGGCTCCCAAGACCTCTTCGTGGGACCAGATGTCCACAAGGTGGCAGCAGGTATTGTATTCTATCCTTGAGAAACAACCGTTAAATTTTACTGATCTTTTATTTTTGGAACTCAAGGACATGGCCACAAAACCTTTTCTAACCGTTGGAACTTGTATCCACGGTTCATAATGGCCATGATCGAAACCAGCTTCAGGCTGAGGGACTAGTTGGCACTGGGGTTCCCTGCCATGGCTGTTCAAGCCGAGGTATACTCCAGGCACAACACTGACCAAACACTGAAACAGGCTGGCCGGCTGCGAAAACCCACGCAGCTGGAACCCACAGCCTCCACCTCCAAATCCACAGTCCCCACCAAGCCAAAAGCCAAAAAGAAGCCCAAAAAGGCTACTCAGGGAGATGAGTCCCCTGAGGATGCCCCTGCCACACAAAGGCAGGATGTGCCTGCTGGCTCGATTCTCCCAGCAGGTACCACGACTCCACCCACCACAACCGCACAGGCTTCCTCTCAACAGGAGCCTGATGCAACCAATTTTGGGGCAACCACATTACTGGGGTCTCTCTCACTTGAGAGACTGCCATTGAAGAGCACAGTCCTCCCCATGTGCATACTGCTTCTAGCCCACATACAAGGAGACCGCCCCACTAAGCCCAATATTGGTAATAGCCAAAGTGCTGACCGATCTGAGCACTCCACCCTCTCCCAGAAACCTATTACACCTGGGGAGACTCCAACCGAAGAGGGGGTGGGTACAAGTGCCGATAGGAGCCCACAGCATAGAGAATCAGTTCCATCTCCCAGTGTGGCTAGGGAGATAGAACAATCTGGTGAGCTGCCACTTCCCCTGCATCAACATCTGAGCAGGGTGAAGCTGGTAACATCACTAAGACCTCACCAGAGGCAATGGCCGATGATGGATTCAATCCGGAGGCCAGAAGTCCCCAGTACCATGAACAAGGGGCACATGTCATTACTGAGCCACACTCAGGACATGTTCATCCTGACAATGTCAGGATTCAGGTGATTCAGCTCATGCTGATGATGACCTGAGCTTCTTCTACGATGTAGTAGCTCAAAACACTATCCTAGAGGATGAGATAAGCAGACTCAAAGAGCTGCTTGCTCAAATGACTCAGGATAGAAGTCCATCTGCCACCACTACCCCACAGATGGCACCTTCACCCGAAGGTCTCACAAACACTGAGCCACTCCCACAAACTCAGCCACCAGCCCCTGCTTCTGGCACTAGCTCTCAGGGTCAGAACCCCCCTGAGCAGCTGGATGCTATCCTCCAGAAATCCCTGCCTCTCATCACACCCATCCTTAAAGATATAGTCATTCAAACCCTGGATGAGAGGCTTCCCACATATATACAACCCATGGTGGAGGTTGCCATATCTAAGGCTCTTGCTGATAGTCAAACCCCAACCAATGCACCCAAAAAGGGGAGACATCAGTGCAAGACAAGAGAAGAGGGAGAGGAGGAGAAAGAGGCAGAAAAAGAGGTGGTGGTAGAGAGGGAGATGGCTGAGGAGAGTAGTAGGGTGAGGGAGAAGGGAAGAGGAAAGAGAGGGAGGTAGAGCATAGAAGTAGCTGAAATCCAAAAGGTTGATTTCAGTATCACTGATAAGAATAAGGGAGAGGAAAGAAGGTGGTTGATCCTGATCTAGCAGCCCTTGTCAAGGAGGCTGATGCTGAGCATAACCGTTCAATGAACTCTGTCATTGAACAGCTGTTCAGGCAAGGCTTTGACAAGGACACTACCTTGCTAGATCAAGAGATCAGGAACATGGAGAGAAAGGAGATAAACTACCGATGGTCTACTTATAGCCAAGAGGATCAAAAGAAACTCGAGGCTATGAGTAGATTCATTTCGAAGTACCTGGGCAGACCAGTCCTTGATGTCAAGGCATGGACCAGGGACAGAATCTTGGCAATAACCACCAAGATCTGTTCGGCTGGTGATTTTACTAAGGGACTGGTCGCTGAGGCCCTATCTGAAGCCGGTGCTGGGAACAGGACACTGCTAGTAAAACTGACCAAACCAGCACTTATCTCTAGGCTACTAGCAGTGCCTGCTAACATTCCCACACCAACACCCAACCACAACCCACAAAACCAACTCCTTTACCACCAAAACCCGCAGCCAATGATCCACCCTTGAAGAAGAAGAGAAGGGTGCTGAGGCTGCAAGATGAAGAAGAGGAGGATGAGGAGGATAGCCTGCCACTTTCAGCAGTTATACCTCTACCTAAAGCCAAACCACAAACCATCACTCCCACCTCACAGCAGGACACTGTGAGGATAAAGTTAGAAGAGGATGAGCAGCAGAAGAGATATGATGAGGAAATGCTGAAAAGCATTGACAAATGTTATACTGCTACCACCTCTATAATAAACATGCAGAGAGAAGCTCTGAGATTATTCACCCTCAAACAAACCTTTCAATATGACAAAGAGAGGGTGAGAACTTGGCCTGACCCAAGGGTGTCTCACAGGATAGTCAAGAAGGACATGCATGTGAGGTACAAGAGCCACTAAAGAGAATCGTAGATGAAGAGATCTCTGTGGCTATTGTAATAACACCCTGGGAAATAGTAGAGGAATTCGAGAAAGCTTATAGAGCCGGCCAACACCCTTTTCAATGCTAGATAATAGGGTGGTTAGGAAGGGTCTGGTCTATAAGAAGCTTGAGAATTTCCGTAGGAATGAGCTCAATCTGTTGTTGGAGGGTAAACATCCTGATGAGTTTGCATATAGGCAAATCACAACACTTGAGCTCAAAAATGGAAGACAGGTCAAGTTCATCTCAGAGCTGTACGGTCGGGAGGGATTGTTCGAAGGTGAGCCTGAAGACCTGTCCAAAGAAGAACAAATGATCTTTCTTCAGGCCTACTTTCGAGAATCCTACCGGCTTGTACGTGGGAGGTAGATCTCATGGATGGGGCAACAGCTCTGTGTCCAATTCCCCAAGACAGAGCTCCCATCCATACTTAGCCAAACAAACACTTGAGACTACCTCTCTGGCCAGTGCTTATCTGGGTCAACTTCTAATCTGATCTAGAAGGAATAGACCAATCATTATGCCACCAATAAGTGGGACATCCAATAATTAGAGGTTTTGGCTGCATTGGTTCAGGGGGAGTTTGTTGGACCAAAAGAACCAATGAGCCAAGATCAGGAAAACCTCTAAGTCCCACATGCCACTGCAACAACTGCTGAAGACTCCCATCAGTTACAGTGTTCTCTTGCTTGAATGTCAGACTCGAGAACATCTGAAGACTCTCATCAGCTATTGTGTTCTCTTGCTTGAATGTCAAACTCGAGAGCATCTTAGCTCCATCAGCTGTTATGACAAAGTCTGAAGAACAAAGTATGAAGATCAAAGAACTGAAGAATATCAGCTGAAGAAGACTCCAAAGTACTGAAGACCAAGTACTAAAGTCTGAAGTACTGATCCTACAAGTACTGAAGTCTTCAAGTACTGAAGACAAGTACTGAAGAATCAAAAGCTGAAGAACTGAAGAACTGAAGACCTTCTACTGAAGCACAAAGTCTGAAGACAAAGACTGAAGACAACAACTGATGATATCTACTGAAGTCATCAGTTGTTATATCATCTGAAGCTAAGTCTGAAGACCAAGTACTGAAGACTCAGAGTTTGTCACAACAACTGAAGAAGTCTTCTTCAGTTGTTGTGGTGGTTTTCTTTTTCAGTAGTTTATTTTGTTTCAGTAGTTGTACAACTGAAGAGCATGTTCTTCAGTTGTTATAGTATCAGTAGTTATAAACGACTGAAGAGTTTGTTCTTCAGTCGTTGTAGGATTTCAGTAGTTTACTTTTGTCAGCACTTAGGAACTTTTGTAAGAAGATGTCAGTTGTTGACATCTTCAGTAGTTTTATGTTTTTGTCAGTTGTAATTTGAATATTCAGTGATGTCAGAAAAAGGACATCAACCCATCCTTTTGCCGCCTATAAAAGGATGGGTAACCATACAGTTTTAATTGCCGAAACGTGCGACCAATAGAACATTTATTGTTTCGCAGAACTCTTCTCTCTCTATGTTTATGCTTTTAAATTGAAATATCTTTTATGTTCTTGCTTTAATTGCTAATTAATGTGCTAAATCCGCTGCAAACATAATCTAATTGATCAACCGAGAGGCTGAGATCCTGTCAAAGGTGATGATCTGAATGTTGTGGCTTACATGACTACTGAGAGTGATGCTGTATTGGAGCCATTATCTTTTAAAGAGGTTGTTGCTTCAAATGATAAATCCAATTGGATAGCAGCCATGGAGGATGAAATGAATCTCTTCATCAGAATGATACTTGGGAACTGGTTGATAAGCCAGATAATCAAAGGTTGGTGTCTTGTAAGTGGCTCTATAAAATAAAAGAAGGGACAAGTCAAGGTGATAAGCCTAGGTTTAAGGCCAGGCTAGTGGCTAAAGGTTACACTCAAAACGAAGGTGTTGATTACACTGAGATTTTCTCACCTGTGGTTAAGCATTCATCAATAAGAGCCATATTGTCAATAGTTACAAGTGAAGATTTAGAATTGGTACAACTTGATGTGAAAACTACATTCTTGCATGGATTCTTAGATGAGAAAATCTTCATGAAACAGCCAAAGGGTTTTAAAGGAAAAGGGAAATGAACATAAGGTGTGTCTGTTGAAAGGTCACTTTATGGACTCAAACAATCACCAAGACAGTGGTATAAGCGATTTGATGATTATGTAACTAGTCATGGTTTTAGAAGAAGTGCATATGACAGTTGTGTGTATGTAAAGGAGGTAGAGAGACACTATTTGGTCTACCTATTGTTGTATGTAGATGATATGCTGGTGGCTAGTAAGGATAAGGAAGAAATTGATGCAACTAAACAGATGTTGATGAAGGAGTTTGAGATGAAAGAGCTAGGTGAAGCCAGAAAGATAATTGGAATAGAGATCTCAAGGAAACGTGAGTGTAAGCAATTGATGATATCTCAGAAGTCTTATCTTTCAAAGGTCCTGAAGAATTTTAGGATGGATGAAAGTAAGCCTGTGAGTATTGCATTTGCTCATCATTTTAAGCTCTCAAATCATAATAGTCCTCAAACTGATGCAGAGCATGAATATATGGCTAATGTGCCATATGCTAGTGCTGTTGGGAGTCTTATGTACCTAATGGTGTGCAGCAGACCTGATATTGGTTACGGAGTGAGTGTGGTTTGCAGGTATCTTTCTAATCCTAGTAAAGAGCATTGGGTAGCTGTAAAGTGGTTGTTGAGGTATTTGAATGGAACCAGGAATTGTGGTTTAGTTTATGGGAAAGATCAGTCTTATCATGATTGCCTTGTTGGCTATGTTGATTCGGATTATGCTAAAGACTTAGATAAAGGAAGATCAGTTACAGGTTATGCATTTACGTTCATAGGTAATATCATCAGTTGGAAGGCAAGGTTGCAGCCTGTGGTTGCATTATCAACCACTGAATCAGAGTATATAGCTTTAACAGATGCTGTGAAAGAGGCATTGTGGTTGAAGAGGTTTGTGACTGATTTGGGTTTTGAGATTGATGCCAAAATGTATTGTGATAATCAAGGTGCCATTCAGTTGTCAAAGAACAGTGTATTTCATGAAAGAACTAAACACATCAGAGTGAAATATCATTTTATTCGTGAAGTGATTGGTTCAAAGGAAGCTGAAGTGTTACCTATTGGTACTGAAGAAAATCCTGCTGATGTGTTTACTAAACCATTACCTAGACCGAAGTTTCAGTTTTGTCTAGGGACTCTAGGTGTTGGTGATGCTAGTACTTGATTGACTTCAAGGTGGAGATTGTTGATTATAGTGTTTTGTGAAGTCAATTCAAGTTAGTTCAAGTGGACGTTTACTTTGTTTTGTTTTAGGGTGGTTTATGTCATTTGTGCAAAGTATAGGGTGTCATTTGTAATTAGTCGATGGTTGTTAATTTTCGGTTAACAGAATTAGTGGGATATATAGCTGCTGATTTGGGTATTGTTAGGAGAATATAATTCAGTGAAATTCCTTTTGTAATCTGATTTCTTGAGTAGTGATCGGTGTGTATTCATTTTAACTTGTGTCAATTTTGGTTCTTTCTTGTTCGATTTCACAACAGTTCTGTTGTGACCTTTTTCGAAATACAATCTTCTGTTGTAGTATTAGGAATTTTCGTTCCATGTTGTTCTCTAAATTCAACAGCAAATACTTCAAACTTGTATAATTCTCTTTTATGACATCCTTAAGTATTTTGATGACTATTTTTTGTTCTTTAGTAGCAAAGCCAAGTTCTTAGATGGCAATGCATTAAATAACGTATTTTTAGAGTGCAGACCAATCAGTTTCTTTCAATGAAATTCAGATAATTTTTTTTTTGTTGTTGTTGACTTATTATGATGGTTATGAATCGTTGCTAACTGATATGAAGTTATAACTATAAGGTATAGTAGTTGTGACAAATGATATATGTGCATGCCTAATAAATAAAATTTCAGATCGATTTTATTGTGTGATACATTGCAGCCGACGTAAAATGCATTAAACCCTTTTTCATATACTTGTATTTTATAAAATTTAAACCATCGATCTTTAAGATAGACGGAAGACACCTTACCGTCAGGATGTTTCTTTGAGACACAAAAAATGCTTATCTACATGAATCCAAGCATGTGGTTTGATTACTCCATAGTTTCTTACTAGCGTTTTAGAGTTCTATGAAAGACCAACTTTCACTATAGTTCGGTTTAATAATGAAATTAACTCAGACAAGCTTTTTACAACACAAGTATAATAAACATGTCGTATCATTTCACATCAACATACAGGCCATATGTGCCATACCAAAATGGTTATGTTAAATACTCTTCAATACATAATGTACGTGTTATTGTACCAGGATGGTGGTTCCAGGTGATACAAAAAATATTTGCCTACAAAATATATAATATTTGATATCCAGAAGAAGAATTTAAATGTGAATTCATAAGTGAATTTGGTTTTCATGTTTTCTCCATCAACAGTCATCATTGTTGTAACAGTTGAAGATGTGCCATGATTTTCGGAGGTACACTCACATATAATGGCCTCCTCTACTCAGCATTTAGACTTGTGCATGCATCATGCTTATTTAGTTGTTGTCCTAGGTACATGTAAAAGTTAAAAGTATTTTTACATCATAAGTTATAACTACAACTTTTAAGGCATGATGGATAATTTTGGGATGTGTATGACATTGTGTTTCGTAAATAACTAGTAGAATTCCCCACGCTTTGTAGCGGGAATTCGATCAACATCAGTTCGGTTTATTGCGGTATATGTACAGTTACAACACTCTAGGAATAGATAGAGAAAACCACAAAAATAAAATTTGTGATATACCAAAAGGATATTGATAAATGTTTTACATTGATAAAAAAACTCATAAAAACTCAGTAATGACTCAATATTACCGATACTAGTAACGATGTTGTTCAGTTGGAAATGGTTCAAATTTGTCAGGGCAATGTACGTTCTGGCAACAACTATCTATAGCCTATGATACAAAAATTTTTTTATTTAATTGCAACTCCATTTTCAAGATTGTTGCCTGGAATTGGTTTCGCCTCCCAATTTTGGTTTGGATCGTTATAGCAACCGAAGGAGAGAAAAAAAGAAATACTAATTTGGTTCCGATAATACCATTGTTCGGTTAGACTAGGTTTAGTTCGTAACAGTACCAGGACGACGCTGTCACATTTTAAATCGATAGATTTGTATACTTCTTCAAAGCTAGATGTTTTACACCCTTTTCATCTACCTTAACATGTGTAAAAAAATCACTGACAATAGGTTGCGATGAAACACAAAGTTAAAAAGAGTGCTTTGGATAAGGTGTTGATGCACTAAGTTGTAGTAGTATCAAACCTACACAATATAAAGCCTTTTTCTTGGCTAAACTCTAACCGAGTAAACGTGAGAGATCACAATGTGAAGCCTTTTTCTAATTGTGCACATCTCAACCTAAAATCACTACTGAAATCAAACCCTAAATGAGTAAACCCAAAGAATCGAGAGCTCTTTGGTCGATTGATTTCTCTTAATAATCCATCGTATTAGCAACCAAAAAAATTTGATTGTGATTGATAGCTTACCATAGAAGCCAATTTTAGGATGGCTTAACTGGATCAAACGCTATATACACAAGAAATTTTGATGATGATAATGATAGCGCATGCTATAACCAGTTGTATAGTATGCTTTTAAAGTTGCAAGAAGTGACTGTCATCTACTTAGAGTCACCAAATTGTAACATTAGCCTATGCATAAGATGTTGTACCATAACTTAACAATGGTAAATCACTGATTCACTGGTAATCTCATTGTAAAATATAATAGTATATAATTGGGGGCTAATTTTTTTTTCCTAAATCCTAAACAGTAGTATCTAATAAATTTTGATTATTTTAGTTTTAAATACACAATTACATAAAAAAATTAGAACAATGTTTTGTCAATTAGTTTCACAAATATCCATTATTCAATAACGAGATGCATGCACCCGCATGTTCATTTTAGTTTAACAAGCGACAATACAAACGTGACCAATATCTTGCAGATGTACGTAACTTTGACCAATATCTCAAAGTTTCTTATTTACTATCTCTTTGTTCTGAAATACGATCACCACGAAGTAGTTTTGAGGCACCACGTGGAAGAGCATAAACAAAACAACGCAACGAAAGGTTTTAACAAATATCCATTATTCAATAATAAGATGCATGGATTTGCACCCGCATGTTCCTTTCATTTTAACAAGCGACAATACAAACGTGACCAATATCTTGCAGATGTACGTAACTTTGACCAATATCTCAAAGTTTCTTATTTACTATCTTTTGTTCTGAAATACGAACACCATGAAGTAGTTTTGGGGCACCACGTGGAAGAGCATAAACAAAACAACGCAACGAAAGGTTTTAACAAATATCCATTATTCAATAACAAGATGCATGGATTTGCACCCGCATGTTCATTTCAGTTTAACAAGCGACAATACAAACGTGACCAATATCTTGCAAATGTACGTAACTTTGACCAATATCTCAAAGTTTCTTATTTACTATCTCTTTGTTCTGAAATACGAACACCACGAAGTAGTTTTGAGGCACCACGTGGAAGAGCATAAACAAAACAACGCAACAAAAGGTTAATTTTAAGAGTGGATGATAAAATTAACAACCAATATATCAACAACTACTATTCATTCCTCTTCCTTTTTAGTTATAGAGTAATAATGACCATCTTCAAAAGTCAATGATGGTATATATTTCTTATATTTATACTAATAAATCAAAATATTTATAACTCACATGTCATTTCTTTAAGATGTCCGCCTAGGATGTGGACACATATCCTCATTATAATAAAAGTTATAAATTATTATATAAATATAGTTTTCTTAATCAATTTGCTTAATAAATTTCATGTTACTATTATGTAAATTAATGTAATAATTTTTCTAAAATATAAAAAATATTTCATAAAAAATATTTTAATTACAATTAATTTTGTTTCTAGCTAGTCGTTATTAAAGTTAAAATATTTTAAACATCGTATTTGTAAACAAACATTTATAAAATTTGAATATTTACAAAGTCAAACACAATTATAACGAGTGATTACTCATAATAAAACAGCATCTCTATTTCAATGTACATCATGATTCCATCTTCTCAAATCTAAGTATGTTTAATAGCTCACAATCTCATATTCATAATTTCATGTTTTCAAATACGATGTTTATTATTTCAACCCGTGTAACTGACATGTGATTTGATATATATTTTTTAACAATGGATTTTACACAATAAGCTTTTAAAATTATAGAAACTTTCATCTTATGACTAACTACACACACAATAAGCAAGTGTACCTATCGAATAGTAGTATAGCTTTTGGTAAGAACCACGTATCGTTCGTGGACACGAGAGCTCCTGATACTAAGTCTTTGTTATTATCTAGCCGATGCAAGATGATTATGAATCATATGATTAACTAATTTAGCTAATAATTAAACTAATAGAAGAAAGTAGACGAAGATAAAGATAAATAATCAGAGGAAGATATCACTTAGACTTCAAATCCACTTAGCAAAACAATGACAACATACATGAACCTATGGTAAGATCATATCTACACATAAAACATGGATGTAAACTAGACTCTTGTTAAGGTTATCTAATTATATAACTCAATGGAAAGCTAGAACAATAAACACATAATAGCCACCTAAAATTATGCCACGAAGACCCAATGATATAATTAAGCCAAAGTTAAATATGGTTAGGACTCCCGTCAAGGATACCAAACCCACAAATCTTTGGAAAGTTAACACGATTAACACATTGCAACTATCTCAATTCACGTAATGTAACAATAGCTATATAAATCCTTCAATTTATGAATTTCATAACACGAATACACGAATCATAAAATTTGCACCTTATCTATGGTTACACATACACAAAGTAAGGAGATATTCATAATAAACATAATGGTTTCAAAAACATATATATAAGGTTTACACTTGTTCAACTTTACTAAATAATTAACCCTCATTTACCATTCCTAGTTAAATGCCATAAATCACACAATATGCAATTCATGAATAGATGTTCTAAAACATAATTATTTTAATAATATGTGATTATAACACCTACAAGATTCATCATTTCATCAAGTTCAACAAGTATACGCAATCATTAAAGAACATTCATAACCTTGTAATAAACAGTAACCTAATCATCACCAAAAGTTACACCTAAAATATCAAACTATGCTAAGCTTCATCTATCGAAGTGATAAAAAGTGTTTAGCTCATGAGGCTTACAAAAACAACAACCACACTATGGAAGAAAACATGATAGAACAAGAGATTTTCAAACCAAAGATGAGTAGAGGTGGATTGTGTGAAGTTGAATCTTTTTTTAAAATGCTTGATCTTCAATCTAGCTGAACTCTTGAAATACTTCTTCCAAAATCACCTCAAGAATGAAGAAAAGCTAAATTTTTTACTTCAAAATTCGTCTCTCCCAAAATGAAGAAGAAAACGGGTTTAAAAAGGGGTCCTGATGCGTGTTATGATCATGATAGACTATGATCATAACAGCCTCTAAACTTCTAAAATCTTAGTGAATTTCTTGTACTTTTATTTTGAAATCAACAAGCAACCATCCAAAACTACAAAATCTAGATTAATCACACTTAACTGTAGATAAAAAAAATTGCAATAAAAAACACTTAAAATAGGAAAAGATGTGCATTATTAACATGTATATTTATTCAAATATCAGTGACACACAGGTAAATAACCTAGTCTACTCTAATAAAACAAAATGTCTATGTGACACATGACACTTTCTACCATTCCTCCTAGGTATTATACATGTGTTATTACCAGAATAAAAGTTAATCATTTAGTAATGCATTAAATATTATATCATTTATATACTTTTCAAATTATGAAACAATTTTTTTAATAATTTAAAAATATGTTTCTTTTTATCTTAAGTATTCATTTTTTAAACAAAGTTTTATGAAATATGAGTTTTTAATTCAAAGGAATTTTTAAAAATTAACATTGTTTAAAAAAGTATTTTTTACAAATTTTGGAGTGTTTAAAGAAACAATCTTTCTAAAGCAAAAGTTTTTTAAAGATGAAAGTTTGAAAAAATATTATTATTATTTTATTACCTAAATTAACTAGTATACATAATTTCAATAATATTTTATCTCAAAAAAAATATTTTTTAGTTTTTAAATATTAATAAATAACTGTTAATTTAATATTTTATTCAACACGTGTATTACACGGGTTTCTAAACTAGTAAGAATAAGATCACCATTAAACCATGCTTAGCATCTTAATATACAAGAAATAACCAATACATTAGAGTTTACATGGTTTAGTTTTCTAAGAAAATATTAACCTTTTATAATGACAAAGCTATTTGAGTTAGAGTGGTGATGGTCACTAGAGGTTAGCCGTTAGTGGTTCGATTCCCGCCAATGATGGATTGATGTAAAATAATTATGGTGTAGATTAGGAGTAGATGGGATGAATGTGCAAGTTGACATTTATAAAAAAAGTTCTTCTTGAGATTAAGGATTCGAGCCCGTCTATACTGGATTTGTGTAAATTAATTATGGTTTAAATTAAAATAGATCATGTGAGTGTGAAAGTAGTCGTTCAATTACAAAAAAAAAAAAGTAATATGTTGATTTTATTTTGAGCAGGACCGAGTAAGCAACTGTTTTTAATAAAATGATGGAGACTTTGATTCATTATATCTTGGATTAACATATTATTTTTATAAATATAGCTGTAATTTTTTATTTTTTAATTATTGTATGTAATATTTAATTTAAGTTATAAGAAATATAGATACTTATGATTTATATTTAATTTTTTACACAACTTATGTAATATAATGTTCTATAACTTAATATCTATACTAATATCTATACTAGTAAAATAAAATAACTATCAACCACATGATCATTTTTTAGCATGCGCACATCATCTTCACCTATACTCCACCTAGGATTGTATACATGTATTCATCATAATAAATTTAATAGTTTTTGGTAAAAATCTTAGACTTCAAAAATGTTTACCTAATGAATGCTAATTTAATACAATATTAATCTTAATTTCTTTCTAGAAATAAATAAGGTTTCATTAAAAATACTTTAATGAGACTTAACTTTGTTGAGATTTAATTTAATTTGTAGGTAATGTTAAAACTAAAATTATTAAAAATGTATATAAAAAGGTTTATAGATATTTATGAATAATAAAAAATTTGTAATATTTTTTATAACGTAAATATGTTTTTTATATATATAAATTTCATTGATATGTTATCTTTAACATATATTATATTATAAATACATATAATCTAATATATATTTTCTATTTCAACACGCATAACATACAGGTATCTGCTATAGTTATACATGAAGTAGCATAATTAGCATATAATACTAAAAAAGTAACTTGGGGGTACACTTGACACATTTCTAGCCCCCTAAGTTACTTTTTTGATTCTGTCTACTCTTAAATAATTATCTAAATTTGAAAAATATTAAATAATTTTAATTCCTTTTTAGATTATAAATATTTTTTAATAAATTAAGAAAGATGTCTTTTATTAATTTTATTTCTAGAAAATATTTTTTATAAAATAAGAATTTTCTAAAACATTAATTTTTTTAAATATGTTTTAAAATTGGTGTTTTTAAAAGGTAATTTTTTATAAACTAAAAAAATTAAAATTAGAAATTATAATAAGAAACTTTTTAGAAATGACATTATTTAATACAGTTTTTTTTTGAAAAAAATGTTTAATTTCTTTTGGAAAAAAGATTAAAAACAAAATTTTAAAAATTGATATCATTATTTTATTACTTATATTTATTACTCATACGTAATTTTAATCATACCTTATTTTAGAATATCATTTATTACTTCATAAATTTCTGTTATATATAATTTTTTTTTCAACCCGAGTAATACATGGCTTTATGAAAGTTAGTATTAAATAAATAACAATCAACAACTAATCATATATATTATGAACATTCATAGCTCGATCCGACCCGATTTAATACTATATCCCTATATCCGATTACAAGGTCAAAACAATCTGAAATTTATCTCATAATTACACATAACTTTTTGGTGTATATTATTAAAATCTTAATTTCTTCATACTAATATTCTCACACCCACTCAATATCTAGATCACGATTTCACCTTTCAATGACTTGTTCAAAATTATCTTATACTCGATCACTTTTTTAAAAGTATCGATTTTCAATCTACTTACATCCTTTTATGACTTTATGATCTGCATATGTTGTGATCTCCCTTCGGCCTTCAATGTATAGGGTTTTCATTCCCAATTGCCTTGATTTTAGTTAGTTTATGTAAATTTCATTGCTTTTAGTCGGTGTTTGTGATTTTTGTCAGAAGAAATTTGAGTATTTTCACCAAATTCTTATAAATTTGAGCTGTGATTCTTTATCTGATAAGTCTTTTTAGTGATAAAACTTTGGAAATTAAGTTCATTGATGATTCTGAATGGTAGTAAACAATATATTGTAAATGCATTATCCATTTCCTCCTTATGCTCCCCCGACGCGGGCCTACCACGCTTCATGCCTGTGGCGTTTTCGCCAGACGGTCTCTCAAAGTAATAGAGAGATCCTTTTCTTTTGCTGTTATGTAGCTCCGCGAGCAAGGGGCGCATCATCAGAGCAGGGCGAAAAGAACATAGGATGAAGTTCTTCGTATATTTGGTAAAAGTACAAGATACATGCCCTCACAAAAATAGAGATTAACTATTGGTGCCGGCCGATGCAATATCGAAGAAACTAACAACTTTGCAAATTGGCTATTAAAGTTAGGTGAAGGTGACCTCGGCGGATCAAATGATGGGGTAGGCTACGATAGATATACCACACAATCTTCTTATTACTAATTCGGTCAATCCTATCTCGGATTTAATCGAGTTTGTGTATTCTTCTATCATTATTAATTCTAAAAACCCAACTTTCTTACAAGAGATGACAATTCTTGCTATAAAAACGAAGTTGTTCAAGAAATCAGTGATTGTTTACTTCTATTGTTTCCAAGTGATGAAAAAAAGTACATCGCTCCAATTCTAAACATAATAAAGTTTTCTGGATTACCAAACCATTATTTAGTATTAAAGGTTGTTTTTTTCATCATGCTTCTAAGAAACATTGATAAAAAATGGTTTGTATAATGGAACTAGTCGATTTAAGTTTATATCACTCTGCTATCATGTTATAGAAGCTGGATTATATCAAGTAGCAATGTTTGCACCCGTACATTCATTTCAAAATTGACGTTAACACCTTCTAACAAAAGAATTCTTTTAAAGTTTAAAAGAATACAGTTTCCTTTGGTTGTATGTTTCACTATGATAATAAACAAAAGTTAATGTCAATCTTTGTTAAAAGTCGGTTTGTACTTAAAAGAGACTGTTTTTACGCATGGTCAGCTTTATATCTTCTTATCACAGGTCAAGAGTAGAGATGGATTAAAACTTTTAGTTTTAAATAATAATGACAAATCTACTAATGTTACTACAAATGTAGTTTACAAGTAGGTTTTTGCTCGTTCTTGACCTTATAATCGTAAGTTGTTATGTTTTATTTAATATATAACGCACTTAATTTCTATTTATGTTTTTGTGTTATTTAATAGTCTACGATCTTTTTTTCCGTATAATACATGTGTAACTAAAGTTAGTATAATATTAAAAGGGTATTTTGCCAGTAAGCCACATGCGGATGACATGAATGGCAAGATTTGATGACAGCTAGATTGATCCTCAGGCGTACACGTGTAATAATAGTCAACAATGTTGTTCTGTGCTACAAATGGAGGATACTCATTTCGCTCCAACTATTTTTCCATGTCATCCACAAGCACCCTTATACTTTAGTAATATTTATACTTTTTCCCCTTTGACTATAAAACCAAACACAACTAGCCCCCTTGAGTTTACACTTTTAAAACAACCGTGGAATTTCTTTTTTACATAAAACCTTATATATAGTCTATGTGGATACACATGTAAACGAGTCAAATCAAACTTGATGTCAACAAAATTAAACTTAACTTATGTAATTTAAAAAAGAGTTTTAGCTTACCCTGTCTTGAGCTATATATTTAAATCGTATGCTTAACTTATTAGTTATTATACAAGCCAGATTCAATTGATTTAATATATATTTACTGTTTAATTTATTTTATTTGTATAAATTATGTTTTTTTTGTATATTATTGTTAAAATAATTATAATATTGTTTAACTTTATCAAATCACAAAGAATATTGATTATATTATATTATATTTATATTATATATACAAGTAATTATATCATTTAAGTAGTTTAATCAAGCTTCAAACTCGTGCTTGTGTAATGAAGAAGCTTTAACTAGGCTTGAACTGGAATGGAGCTCATTTAAGACCGACTTAAATGATCTGAATGGAACTAGATTAGTAGATTTGGAATGTGTTATGACTTAAGAGGTGGTAAAGGTGTTCATCAAATATGAATACATGTTATCAGAATCTATCATATTTGAAATTTCAGTTTTTTTGAAAGTGCATTTGAATCTATATGGAGTCTGGATTGATGCGAATCAAACTAAATTATGAATTTTATAAATAAACTACATGCAACAATAAATAAATATTTGATTTGTGGTTTTCAAGGCGATTCAGTTTGAAAATAAGGAATTCGTTATTCAAAAATCATACATCTAATATGAAGTGACTACTAACACTATTTAAAATTTAAAATTTTGCTTTGGTTTGAATTAAAAATAAAATGAAATGAAATGAGAGTTACTTTAACTAAGGGGTTGTTTGATTGCGCTGACTGAGTAAGATCTGACTGAGTCAGAAGCCGACCCAGTAAGAGATTCTGATTGAATCTGCATCTGACTGAAACTTGATTGTTTGATTTAATATCTGACTGACTCTGCTGAATGAGAAAAATAACCACTGTGTACACTTCTGTTAAATTTCTCTGCTAGTTAAGTGTGAAATGATAAATATAATATATATATATATATATATATATATATATATATATAAGATTCAGATTTTGATCGTTTTGAATAAACTTACTTATAATATTTGAGTATTTGAGTTCCAAGAATATGCCTCTAGAATTGGAGATCTCCTTCTTATCATCTCTTCCATACGTCCTCTGCTTGCTGACTTCATCTTCAATATTAGCACACATAAAATCAGAGATTTCATCTCCATAATTATTATCCAGAAGATTCCCACAATCATCTCCTCATCATCGAAATCTCAGCATGGAAGGCAATTATTTTATTTGAATGTGTAAACCTTTACTATATATAGAATAGGTGTTGATTATGTAAACTTCTTGCATAAATATGTACAGGGACAGGAATTGAAGCACGATTGAAAAACCATTGTATTTTATACAAGAAGTTTACATAATCAACACCTATTCTATATATGCTAATATTCAACCCCCAAATCTCTCTGCAATTCCTCAACAAAACCCACCAATGGCGGCCCTCATCCGCCTTCTCAAACCCTCACCCTCATCTTCAATCTCCACCCTATTCAAACGATCACTTTCCACCACCACCATCGCAATCGCTTCCGATATCGAATGTCACCATCACAGCCCTGATTTCTCCGATCCCAAGCTTTCTAGAAACTTCCAGTGGGTACCGCAATCACTTCCGATATCGAATCTCGCGGTCGCGGTCGCGCAAGGGTGGTCGCGCAGGTGGTCGTGGTCGTCGTGGGTGGTCGCGCATGTTGTCGTCATGGCTGGTCGCGGTCGCGTAGGTGGTCGCCATGGGTGGTCAGCCGGGTCAGCCTTTTAAATTTTCAGGTCTGTGTCAGTCATCTTGGACCCGATCAGCTGAAATGAACAGCGTATCAAACAGGCTGACCTGCTGACCGAGTCAGCCGGTCAGCCGAGTCAGCCGGGTCAGCCGATATCAAACCCCCGAACTGTTTCAAAGGAAAAGTTGGAGTGAAGATTAATAGTTTAAATATTACAAATGTCAGATAATAAAACAGATTACAAGTTATCGATAAAAAAAAGTAAATAAGTAAACGATAGGAAAAAGAGTTTGTTTTCATTAAACTAAAACAAAGAAGGGGGCAAAGTGTAAATATTGACATAATGATAAGTTAATGGAATACACCATGGGCAGCACGGTGTTGAATGGGCCAACTCAGTTCGCACCATGTTCCACGTGGCTGTATAAATACCAAGTATTTTGATTTTTGTTACAACCTAATTACTTTATACTGAATCACATTTGCATTTAAAAATTAAAATTATTACCCAACATCCGTAAAGCTCGAGCTCGATCAAATAAGCGATATTACGAGTTTGAGGTTGGGCTAGAGATTGTTTATGTTAAGTGCGATTTAAACTTTTAGCAAGTTGATCTCCAGTAACTCACGAGTGAACTTAACTCGTTTACGTGAGAGCGGTAAACGAGCCAAGTTCAGCTAAGCTTGGATTGGTTTGGGCTCGACTCGTTTAAGCACTAAGTCTATCCGGCTCGTTTATCTTAACACGTTTAAATTCGCGCTTTGATCATAACTGACTCAAGCTGGCTTGAGGGCTAACTTGTTTGCTTTTTAAAAAAAATATTTTGTTAAAAAATACACATATTTACATATATTAAATAATAATAATATTTTTTTATCTTAGATTTTTTAAAACAATTATACAGTATCATAAAATATTAAGATGATCATATAAAGCATGTAATAATTTTAGTTTATAGTTTATAGTTTACATAATTTTGATGTGGGATTATTATTTAAACGAACAAACGAGCGAGACAACGAGAAGGGAGCTGATTTGGGTCGGGCTCAGTTCGACTCGTTTAAAACACCAAAAACAATTATAAACGAGCTAATTTTAAGCGAGTACGAGACGCGGACTTTTTATTCCGGCCCAAATTACGTATAGGAGATGTTCTTGTGTCTATATTAATAACACGTGTCTCGTGACGTGGAAATGTGGCCCCCTTCTCTCTCTCCATATTCAGCAAAAATCCCCCACTTCTTCCCTCCATCGTTTTAGAATGATGATCAAATTGCAGCAGAATTCTTCATGCGACTCAGGTATCTCTTAATTCGATATCGTTTATTATGTTCGATGCATCTAAATCATCTATCATTACTGAATTCATTTGTAAACACCATAATTTCGATCATCATCAGTTGACTAGTTGAGTTTTCAATGGTTAATTCGGATGTTTAGAGGTGAAATTCATCTGTTAATCGAAGTCCGTCGTTGTTTTTACGTTGATTTAGATTTAACTGTAACTGTTCGCTGTATGTGTTTACGATTTGATAAACAGTATGTGAATACAGACTACAGAGAGATCAGAACTGAAAATTGGGGGAAATAACCTCAGCCAAATTCAATCGATTAAAACTCTACATTTCGAACGAGTATTTGAACACATCTGAAAGCAACTTTTGTAGATAAGAACACAGTTAAGTCTTGATTACTTAATGCATTGGGATATGTATGCAACTTGTAAAGTGTATGCAACTTGTAAAGTTGCTGCTCTGTGACATTGAGGTCATAGGTTCAAGTCGTGGGAAACAGCCTATTGCACTAAGTGTAGGGTATGGCTGAGGACATTAGATTTTGAAGCCATCCGGCTCGTTCTCGAATCCTACGCTAAGTGGGAGCTAAGTCAAGCACCGGGTACACCATTTTTTATCTGGGCGTATGCAGCAGTGGCAGGGCCTACGTATGTTTGTTGGCTAAGGAGATGGCAGTGACAGTTTACATAATATGTGTCAACTATGGTATGTGTGGGTTGGTTGTGTGGTGGTTATCATAAGGTCGTTAGATTTTTAACAATGTAAGTGCTCCTATCATTTCCGACGCCAATTTACAAAATCTTGCAGCATCTTGATTTCTTCCATTTGGTTTTAGTAATTGGTTATTATTATAAACATTAATATCTAGTTGTTGGCGCTTATAGAAATTACAAAATACTTGACATAGATTAGGTTCATTTACGAGCCAGAGTGATACTTATAGCAGTTTGAGTCGGTTACTGGGTGAAACCTTATGATGATCAACAGTGGCTTATGTATATAACTGCACCTAGTAGGGAGGAAAGGAGGTTTATTCTGCCAAACATAGACATGTATCTATTATTAACTAGTGTAAACGCCAGCCTGTAGTTGTATCAAGTTTTATTTCGTAAGTGTGTAGGTACAATGCCACATTTTTATGTTTGTTATATTTCCATTTTGTGCTTTAGTTACTCTTAAATTACACACATCCAGACTTCTCGTATGTTAACTGTTGCCTATCTTGTTTTAACTTTTAACTAACATAGATTCTCAAACGGCAAATGTGAGTATAAAGGCTAAATTGTGGGTTTACTTTATAAGTGACCGAGTGTATACCAACTAAAAGATGTTTGGTGGTTTTTTGATGTTTATGATCGGGAGCCGCCTAATTTATTAGCAAATGCTTCATTCAGTATTACTTTGTTCTTGTTGTTTATTCATTTTCTCTTAACCTCTCTTCCTGTCAGCTTAACACTTGTATTCTGCAGCCGTGTGAGTAAGTACTAGCAAGACACATTTTATAGCACTACGTGAAAGGCGCACATCATATTTGAATCTGCTTAAGGTGTTTACCCATGGGAATCTGTGAAGAAGCAAAGGATTGTAATCCTGAAGAGACATCTTCACCTCTTGAGGTAAGAACATACACTTATTTTCTTTCCCCTTTTCGTTTACTTTTCCTTATTTGCAAAAGACACAACATGACTGAACATATGTACACATACATAACCACAACGTATAAGCATATAAAGAATTAAGTTATCAAAAATTGACGTTGAATGTCTAGTTATTGACTACATACAAATAGATTGCTGATTATACTACTTAGTCTACTTGTCGCTTCATCAAATATTTTGAGATGATACAGTTTGTGTTTT
The DNA here is from genome assembly GCA_024085815.1 of Flaveria linearis. Lineage (NCBI taxonomy): Eukaryota > Viridiplantae > Streptophyta > Magnoliopsida > Asterales > Asteraceae > Flaveria > Flaveria linearis. Next base: position 25,209 of record JABSNV010000657.1, read on the forward strand.
TCTTCTATGACTTGTCGTTTTATATCACGTAACCATTTTGTACCATGTCAGACCGTTCCTTATCATTTCACACGATTATCTTTCCTTTTTTGTCATTTATTATTTAATACCATTGCGTATGGTGATCTTGTCATTTTGTACCGAGTGGTACTACATCACACTAGTTTGTACTATATCCAATGGTTTTGTTCCATTTTGCTTTCTATTGTATCATGTTACATTTTTAACTGGAGATATTCATGTCATTACTAAACTTATAAAATTCTTAGCATAGGTGAGAAAAACATGCTTGTAAATAATCTATCGATTACATGTTGAAACAATCATAACTGAGGTTGGGCAACACTTTACTAATTACGTCTCATGGATTTTTTTCCTTTTATTGCTTGGTTATGAAGTTCAATTACTTTTACCTTGTCAGGAACAGCAGCAGCAGCAGCAGAGTCAGGTGTATTCTGATTGGGCGTCCATGCAGGTTTATTGATTTTAACCACCATTTATGTTGGCAATTGAACTTTGAGTTCTTGAACCAGATTAAGCGGCTAACATTCATTTTGCAGGCTTATTACGCCCCTAGAATGGCTGTGCCACCATACTTCAGTTCAGCTCTTGCGTCTGGTCACACACCCTCACCTTACATGTGGGGTCCATTGCAGGTATTTGTACCTTACAGGTCTGAAATCCTTTGAATATGTTGAAACTTGACCATCTTTTCATTTTCTTGTACTTATGGTTCAGCATATGATGCCTCCTTATACTGCAATTTATCCACATGGAGGTGCTTATGCGCATCCAGGAGTTACTGTAGTAATCTTCACAACATTTCTACCTAAATTTTGTTCATCTTAGTTAACACGTGCCTTATACTGAACTCATGTTCTTATTATGCAGGCGTGTAATCCTAATCCTACATCTACACCTATCGATTCGCCTGCCAAGTCATTAGCGAATTCAGATCGAGGCTTGATAAAGAAGTTGAAAGGAATTGATGAGTTGACAATATCATTAGGGTACAACAATGGAATCTCTAAATATAGGTAATCTTAAACTATTTATCAGTTAGTATATTTGTCAGTGAATTTTTAAATCTTTGCATGTTCGTGGCAGTCGGGAAACTGAAGGTTCTAGTGAAGGCAGTGATGGTAATACAAGTTGTAAAAATGATCGAAAAAGGATCCGTGGAGGATCCTCTACAAGTTGTGAGTTTCATATTTCATGATTTAAGTTATAAAAAGAAAATAAGATTACACATAAATGTATACTAAAACTTTATTCCGCCAGCTGAAGTTGGCACTACTGAGCAAAGTGATGCAAATGGCGTCTGTAGAAAAGCAACAGGAATCACGATTTTGGGTAAAGAAGTTGGAGCGGGTATTTCGGGTTACTCGGGAACCGAGCTAGAGCTTAAGAAGTCTCCTGCAGCTGCCAACATGGCCATGTTGCCCAGCACTCTTGTGCTTCAGGTCAGTAGTTTATGTCTCATTATTATGTCGGGGCTATTCTTCTAGAATTCAGGATGAATACCACAAAATATTGTTTTTTGAATTTTTACTCTTGAGTTCGGATCGTGTGACATATTTCTAGGATGAACGAGAACTGAAAAGGGAAAGAAGAAAGCAATCTAACCGAGAATCAGCCAGGAGGTCAAGATTAAGGAAACAGGTGGAAGAAACTCTTCTTATTTTATAATCTTACTTATACTTCAAGTAAAAATATATAAATAGCCGGTGGCTCCAGTTAAAAAGCATTACGTTGTGAGTTAAAAAAGACATCACGCGTGTAACGCTATGCCAGATCAACAATTAGCGAACTTCCGATGGACAATGATGGTAGTGGTAAAGCTGTTAAGGAAACAAATCACAGTCACTGAATCACTCATCTTCGTATTATTTTCAACTTACTTGCCTTCTATGCTAATTTTTGGTTGAATAATTTAATATCCAGGCTGAAGTTGAAGAACTTGGTGCCAAAGTTGAATCACTTTCTAGTGAAAATTTGAAACTCAAGTCTGAGATTAACCAGTTAACTGTTAATTCAGCAAACTTGAAGCTTCAAAATGCTAAACTACTGGTACTTGTGCAAATTCCACAATGTCGCTTTATCATACTGTCCATCAATCTCAAACATTTTTTTTAGGATTGGGGGTTGTAATCTGGTTGTAAATGTTACGGGTTGGTGGGTTGTAATACTTGAGTTAAACTGGTCCTCTCATGCACGACCCATATAATTAAACAGGTCAACCCACACAAGACCCATTTATATAGATGCGAGTCTATGCCGACCCAAAACCTGATTATTTTCGTGCGCTATTTTAGGTTTTGCCAATATGATCAAAGTTACCAACATTTTGCCCATTGAGTCAGATTACCCTATACCCAAGCTTTTAAGGATTGTTTCCCTACAACAAAATGTTTTGCACTTTTACCTATTTTATAGTAGAAAAAGAAGTTCCTTACTCAAAATGGAAATCCTTTTTATTATTTGAAAGTTTTCAAGTCAAAATTCCACATTTGTTCACGCGTAATCAAAACCAACCCGATGGCATCAACCTGGATTCACTTGATCTGTTTACTTTGCGGTTCGTGAAGGGTATATTATATTAGACATTTACATAGTCAACCGTTTTAATGATAGTTTAATCCGGTTACAGGAAAAGCTTAAGGCTGCAAAACTTGAACAAACTACGCAAGACCCAAGGCCCGATAAAAACGGTTTGTCTCTGAGCACTGCTAACTTCCTCTCTAGAGTCGACAACCGTTCTGGTTCTGCAGTTGGAGACGCCACCGGTTCTAGTTCCGGTTCTGGTGCACCGCTGCACCAACTTCTGGATGCTAGTCCACGGGCTGATGCTGTTGCTGCTAGCTAACCCACAACTCCCCTTGCTGTTGTCTCTTAATTTATAAAGTTAATAATTGCGTAAATTTGGTCTATTTATGTGACCCAAGTTACTTCTAACAGTAAGTAGAAACTATGAATAGCTTGGTACCGTAAGGTTTAGAATTTGGGTTTAAGGCGATCGAAGGTGACCGCAGGTAGTTTGTTGTAATTAACTGATCTCATGGAACTATATGCATGTTTTGTGCAGTATATAAGATGTGCTGGTTGAATGTGCAGGTTGAATGTGCAAGGCAAAGTACAAGCTGTTATAATGGTTAAGGGCTGTTGGCTCGAGCCGAATTGAACCATATCCCTCTCGAACAACCCTTTCGAGTCTTAGCGAGTCTAAAAAGCAGTTCAAAACCACCTCGGTTTAGATCTATTTGTTGAAAAAAGAATTAAAGTTTACTTGAATGTCTTATTATTTGGATGTTAATAGAAAAATAGTTCAGTTTTCTATAAATTAATTAGTGTTATCGTTGATTGTTTCATGTTGAATTTGAAAATTTGAATGTTGGTCATTTGGTATTATCTTTTTACTATGTGATCCAATCACACATCAACCTAACTGAGAAATTTAAAATCAAGCGATGTATGTGTAAATACTAAAAATTTCTGACATCTATAAAAAAATGTTGATTCCTATATCTCTCCGTATAGGTTTTTTTAACGACAAATGTATGAACTTGTTTCGGAGGATAGTTGTTATCTTAATCAGTTTCACCTATTTACTTTCCAGCCGGGTCTGGTGCCCCAACCCATTCAGGAGGAAATCCGTAACTGGTAAAACCCCTTGAGTATTTTTGCTCGAAGTGAGACTTGAACCTAAGACCTTCACATATTTACATGTCTTGGGTATCTCACCCTTCCGTGCTTGCCGTTAACGGTGAATGTATGTATGCTAAATGTGATCTTTTTTACTGGAATTAAGGATGAGTCTCACACTCTTCACACACTCAAAGTTTCTATTATATACAAATATATATATAAATTCTTTGGATAATCATATTTATAAATGATTCTAGATGCCTTTTTATAAAAAGTTATTGACATTTAAATGTGATACATGTGAATAAAGTTTATTCATAGTTGTATGAAAAAGAAATAAGAGAGAGAAGACAGAATAGATTTTGAATGTTTGGATATATATATAAATGGATAATAAGAGGAATATATGAGGCATATTAAGGTAGAGGGAGTCATCCCGGTTCCTTGGTTTTCTGGTTGTCAGTTTGTCACATCTAGAACTTTTCATATTACTTAGTATTTCTTTGTTTTGCATGGGGCCGTCAGATTTTTTCCCAATTTCCCTAGTGTGTTTTGAAAATTGTACAGTATAACTCGCAAAAAACAGAGGCAAACGATAGTGTGCGGTGAATATTCTACGGGGGAGGGTCCCCCGGAGCGAGACTTCCCCACGTCGTCCCGGTCACGAGACCATCTACCCGTATAACCAAACTCCACCTTAGATAGTTAGATATTGTCTGCACACACCTATGAGCCAACAGCAGGATAGATATCGTGTTCGTATTTTGTCACACTTTTTTTATCTTGCATACCATACAATAAATGTAAGAGACGAAAAGAATATTAGTTTTTTAAAATTATAGGTGACGAAATAAACGGAGGGGTAACATGTCAAATGATTTCGGGTTATCAAATGGTATTTAGAATTAGCGACACATCAAGGCACATTTGCATGATATTTTTGGTGTCAAATAGATCCTCCTATTTTGCCTCTTCCTCATAGAAAGACGATATGAGTTACTACACATTAAGGTCGTCTTTAGTCCGACCAAAACAAGTTAGAACAATGAAGCGACACAAATTTGTTCATATTTATTATATATAAATGACGTATGTGTTAAATATGTTTGAAGCTAATGTAAGTTTGACTCATTCTTAAACCAACCACTTGATATATGACATTCGCTATGCTTAAAAACATAAAAAATATATGATATTCGTTAAGCTTAAAGTTATGAGACCCATAAATAATAAAAGATGTCCCAGCAGGCCTAATCATATGACAATGTCAAATGACGGTTTGCTCCGACTGTCAAATCCGACTTCTATCATTTGGAGGCTTGATTTCAAACTAAATGTGTTTTCTTTGATTTTAGAAATTATTTTCTTATGATTGTAAAACCTGATTTGAGTAATTTACACGTTTATTTTGAGAACTAATTTAATTATTATGAAGTCAAATTCAGTGTTTTTAAATTTTGTTCCAAGGCAAGTTTGGATCTACTCTATAAAAGAAGAAATTGACATAATAACAGAAGAATTGACATTGTAATAAGGGGTAATGTTAACTTAAAAAAAAACCCTTCTTATTTTAAGAATGATAGAAAGAAATAATGACGTGCAAGAAAAACATAATAAAAAGCAGTTACGAACAATATGACACAATAACAAGTAAAAAAGACGCAATGATTATTGATGAGTTGAAAAGGCACGATGAGCTAAAAACATAATTTTTTTAAAAAAAAAACCCTACAAACTAAAATTTCAAAAGCTAAACTCTAAAAGCTAATATTGTAAGGTCCGACGAGCAGGTTCTCATGTCGCTGGTATGAGTTCAATTAAAGTTTGTTTGACATGATTTACTGGTGCTAAAATATTCTTTTTAGCCTATTTAGAATAAAAAAATTTTTTTATTTCAACTCTAAAGGTAATAACATATCTATTTTCCTGTATTGAGACTGTTCTCTTTGTTAGTAATTTATGCCACAAATATGGTTATTAAAAGTATACATCATAACACAATTAAAAATATAGATTAAACATTGAATGCAATTTTGTTGAAGTAGGCTTTCTTCATGCTGGAATTAAACCCAAATAACATTTGTGATGTAAGCAATAAAGAAGATATATAACTTGTTAATATATTATTTTCTCATAGAACTTTGAATTGTTTGATTTTTTTTAATTAAATTGTTGGTAGCATTGGACAAGTTGTGTCGAGTCTTTTGTTTCCTTTGTGGTGTGGCTACCACCAACTACCAAGTGTGGCTCCGGGTGTAACTCAGAGAAATCAGAATCTACAACAATAATATTATACCATCTTCAAGGGCGAGCCCACATCCATGGCCGATATACAATCGCCGTCCGAGGAGGTATTCCAGTTGAATCTTACTCTCTCTTCTCGTCATGTCAGACACGTTCGTCTTCTCTCTTCTTTCTCTCTTTCATACCGGTCATGAAGTTCTTCTATATCACATATTGGAGATGATCATATGGTCATGAAATAGACACTTTAAATTTTCATTTAGAAATAGAAGTTGTAAGACAGTTCATATACATAAAATGTGAGCTCTTAGAATATTCACAGTGGATTATATATCTTCATCCATATAATTACATTAAAAATCATTATTTTTTCTCTCTTATTTTCTATTAAATAATATTTTTATATACTTTAATCGCTTTTAAAAATATTAAAAAATTTATAAAAACTTAACAGTGATTCCCCAAATATACAGATGGACAATAAATTTCTCTCTCATTCACTCACAAACATTTACAATCATTTCTTATAATATAGGAAACACACTTACACATGTATAGGGAATCCACTATGAATGCTCTTAGTGGTACCAATGTTTGTCAAAAATGCATCATTTCTTATGTAACTGAGGGTTAAAAACTTATGATGGAAAAAAATATATAGATTTATGATGTATGGTTAGGGGTTGTTTGATAAAACTGACTGGGTAAGATCTGACTGAGTCAGAAGCTGACCCACTTAGAAGTTCTGACTGGGTATGCGTCTGACTGAAACTTGGTTGTTTGATTTGGTATGCGTATGACCAAATCGATTCACACCACCACCACCACAATCCACCGAACCATCACCAAATCGAATCACCAAATCGATTCACACCACCACCACCGCAATCCACCGAACCACCACCAAATCGATTCATACCACCACCACCGCAATCCACCGAACAACCACCGCAATCCACCGAACCACCGCAATCCACCGAACCACCACCAAATCGATTCACACCACCACCACAACAATCCACCGAAGTGTAACGCCCCGAAATTTCCCGAAACAAGCCATTTAATAATAATGGGCTTTTAAGGGTTAATTTAAGAAATAAAGGGGTAAATTAGTGGGCTATGGATAAAATTAGCCTTAATGGGCTAGGCTTGATGGGTTTAAGGGCCCTAATCAGCCCTTAAACAATGCATGAACAGCTCCATCTTCAGCATTTCCAACCCTAGCCACCAATTCATAGAGAGAGAAAGTAGAGGAGAAAGTAGGAAGAACTCAAGATTTGGAGCTTGAAAGGTTGGAAGATTGAAGAGCTGGGTGATTAGAGCATCAAAACTTAAGGAAAGAGCAACAAAACAAGGTAAGAATCAACCTCTAAGGCCTTCTGTAGATCAAACCCGGATTCTAGGGTTTTGAGGTTTTGAAAAGTTCAAAGAAACACATAAAGGTCAAGTTTTTACGTATGAAAACGTGTAAAAATGATAGAAATGGTTCCATGGAAGGTAAACCAAGGATTTGGACGTAAAAAGTTAAGATTTTAGGTTAAAAACGGGCTGGTTCTTAGTTTCTGTTCATCCAGCGAAACTAGGCCCCGATCCAGCGAAACTAAGCCTTTAACCAGCGAAACTGTTAATTTATTCAGCGAAACTAAAGGGGTTCCAGTGAAACTACAGTTTCGCTACAGCGAAACTACAGTTTCGCTGATAAGTTCGCTAAGTACTTAGGCTGACCTATAGACACTGCGAAACTAAGAAATTCCAACGAAAGTTGGGCGCTCAAGGCAGCGAATCTGTCTAGCGAAACTAGCAGAAGTGCTGCCCATCGAAACTGGTAGCGAAACTGCCAGCGAAACTGGCAGCGAAACTACCAGGGAAACTGTGGGCGAAACTATGAAGAAAATGACGTTTTTGTGCATATTAACTTTCGTACAGCTAGAGTATTCAGGCTATAGCTTAAGTGACTTAAAATTTAAACTACTTGGACGAGTTTAGGTGAGTTCTAGATCCCCTATTTTATACACGTTTTAAATGTTTTGGGATGGTGTGCATACTAAATACATACCTTTATTAACAGTTCTTCTAAAGTAAAGTTTATACACTATCTTATATGGAAAATGGGGTTTTCTAATGAATTGCCTTGTATTGTGTTGTGTTATATTTTGTATAACTTAAGCATGAAAGTGAAACTTAAAGAAAGGTTATGAGGCCCATAACATGTACCTTGATAAAGTGATAAAGTAAAGCCTTGCAAGCAATTGATAAAGGAGGGTTGCATTCGTTGTGCCCTCACCAGTGATAAAGTGATAAAGTATGCTTGAACAGGCAGGTCAGTAAGTCCTGAATTGGCATGACAATAATGGCCTGATCGGGTACGACAGTAAGCCCTTAATTGGCATGTCGGTAAAGTCCTAGGCGAGCCTAGCCACCGATTGTGACAGAGAATTGACGGATAAAGAAGAGTAATAAATAACAATAAATGATAAAGTATTGATAAAGTGATAGCCTGTGTGTACTTATATTGTGATACACAATGATTATTTTCAACTGATAAAGCTAATATCTCTTACGAAAGTTATTTAGCAAAGTAAACCTAGAATTCACTCAGCGAAGCTGACTTTTGTATGCATATCAGTTGACAGGTAAGAGTAGAGCTATGGAATAGAGGCATGGGATTGAAGCTTCTTGGTACTAGAAGACTGACATCCCTGAAGAAGAAAAGCTAAACAAAGGACTCCTAAATAGTTTTGAGGATTAAAGACAATGTGTATATTTTATTTGTAATGAATTGAAATTACAGTATTTTCCGCTGCAATATACATATATATTTATACATATATGAGTAAATGATTGTCTTAAATCAATGTTAAGCTGTAAATGACCAACTATGAGGTCCCCCTAGAAAGGTGGGCCTTACACGAAGGCCGAAGCCGATTGGATTGCGGTCGATTGTAATCCACCACCAAATCGATTCACCAAATCGATTCCACCGAAGCTGATTCACACCAAATCGATTCACTAGGTCGAAGGCCGAAGCCGAAGGTGCAGGCGAAGGTGGTGAAGGCCGGGGGTCGGATTGTGGGGTGAAGGCCGAAGGTGCAGGTGAAGGTGGTGAAGGGTCGGCCGAGTGGTTGCGGGTGTTGTTTCTTCAAGAACAGAGGGTTGCCAGGGTCGCCAAGGGTCGGCCGAGGGTCTCCGAGGGTCGGCCGAGGGTCGACGAGGGTCGGCCGAGGGTCGCCGGTCGCCTGGTCGCGGGTCGACGGTCGGATGGTGGCGGGGGTCGCACAGGGGAGGGGGGATTGGCGCAGGGGTGGGGTGGGTCAGCATTATGAAAATTCAGGTCCGGGTCAGATGTTTTGACCCGGTCAGCTTGGGTTTTATGCATATCAAACAGGCTAACCCGGTGACCGAGTCAGCCAGTCAGCCCGGTCAGCCGGGTCAGCCAAAATCAAACAGCCCCTTTGCCTTTTGGAAGAAAGTTAGACCCTAATCATAAAAAATAAATGTTGGTAACTAACCCATGACGGTGGTCGACCAACAAGATCTTATAGTATCTTATTGTCGGGTCTACCTAGTCTTATAATTTATAAGGCTACATGTAGTTGAGTGCTAAAAACATATGATGGAAAAAAATGTAGATTATGATGTGTGAGTTAGCCTTGTGAAAGAAAGTTAGGCCCTAATCATAAAAAATAAATATGGGTAACTAACCCATGACGATGGTTGACCGGCAATATCTTATGATCTCTTATTGTCAGGGCTACCTAGCCTTATAATCTATTAAGCTACATAGTGTCACCCCGAACCTCTCCACGCCGCTTCTCCATGCTGATGAAAGTGAGCGACTTTTCCTGCTTCTACCACCATACCACATTCTTATAAGATGAGACCATGGATCAAATCAGATCGAAACATTCAGCTGTCGACAGACACACTTTGCCGCAACGTTGTTGCTCCTTATTTGTTGTTCATCTATTTCCATTTGTTATGCCTTCACCTGATCAACACAAACAAAGGTTGCCACCTCACCTTTGTCGTGTTGTTGGTGCCGCTACCACACCCTCATAAAGTTTAGTAATAAAATAAGGGAAATTTTAGGCGCACCGCTTTTTCCTGGAGAAAACCGACCCAAGCGGTCACGGTTAGGTCTCCCCGTGACCGTTTGGTCACCTAACTGTCACGGTTTGCCCTAACCGTGACAGTTATATATGGGGATCCGTAGTCAATGATTGGGTATGTAATTATGGGGAATTGATTGTGCACAGGGGGGGCTATATGTCACGGTTTGGCCAAACATGACATATTGCTTTTATTTTTTTTATTTTTTTAAGCATTAAACATTGTTTTTTATTTTAATTTTATCACTGTAAACTTGAGAATGAAAAGACGGGAAACACCGTTCGATCGGAGTTTGATTTCGTGTATCTTCCGATTGATTTCAAGTTGATATCTATCTGAATAATATTATTATTAATTTTTATGGTGTAAATACTACATGTCTATATATATATATATATAAGCTAAGTTTTGACGTTGATATATACGTACAGGCATGGTTTGAATGCCAGATATGCGTTTGTGAACTTTACAACATCTGAAGCAGCTTGGAAGTTTCATACGTCGGTTAAAGGAAAACATTGGGATTGTTTCAAAGCAAAAAGATTGCGGATGTTAGTCGTGCTAGAATCCAGATACTTTATTACTTTTAGTTTTATTAACGTACTCACCTTAGTCATTAGCTAGTAGAAGTAGTGTGAGAAGGATGGTTGGGGGGAGAGGTAGGGTTGTGGTACTAGGATCTTGCACCATGGTCCGGTGGTATGGTCTACCTTTTTCTGACGTCATCATGGTTTATTACTCTGTACAAATGATGATTGATTATCGATTATTAGTTTCACCGTCACATCATTTCTATCTTTTCATTCCTTTTTTGTTTATTTAAATATTTTATTTAATCGTAACATACGTGTTTGTGTTTTGTGTTTATTATTAATTTATCATATTACAAGTAATTTTTGCGTTTAATTATTTTTTAAACAAGTTGGTTGTTATTTTATACATGGTTAACCTAATCGTAAAAATCAGTTGTTATCAAACATATACAATTAACATTATCAACATTGCAAATATAAAACAAACAAACAAAGAAACACAACCAAACAAACACAACCAAATATACAAATCATCATAACTGAAATTGCACATATATATATATACAACGAGTTTTTACATACAAAAAGAAATAAAATACAAACAAAATATCTATCTAATCCATCATCCCCGGATCGTTGCCCTGACCAGACCCGCCCGCGCCAGATGGGCCAGCACCGTCATGGTCTAACCGCCTCGGTGGCTATGACAACAACGGCGTACCCGAGGCGGCATAGTCCGCCACCATATGCTGGATGACCCAGTCCATCATATCATGCAGCCTCGTGGTCATATCCTCCATCCTCGCGGTCCTATCCTCCAGCCTCGCGACCCTGTCTCGTGTGTCCTGAATCATATCAAGAACATGAGCAGGCAATCGCACGGCGTGGTACACGCGCTGAGGATGCTAGGGCGGGTCCTGGTCGTGCGGCGGGGGAATGGGCTGATCCTCCCCGCCACCAAGGGCCTCGTGGGCGTCCTGAAGGTGGACCTCAGCCCCCGCCAGCTTGGGTGGGTCCACCAACGGCTCGGGCACCCATGGCACGACCTCATGGTATCTGGTGAGCAGGTGCCACGTGCCGTCGGGGAACCTCCGAACTATCCTCATCCCAGTGGCGGTGGTCCGGCCGGCCACGCTCACAGGAGTCGGAGGTAGCGGGAGCTGGGACATGGCATGCGTGTAGCCTAGGCCCCGAGCGATCCAGGAAACGATGTTCCCGCCCACCAACGCCCCTCGCGACTACTATGTTTCAAGTCATCAAATACTTTGTTAAACAATTTTTTCTTTACTTGAGGATTGGGAGACGACATAACCTTTTGTTTCAAGTCATCAAATTTCACATCGTAGTCGGGTTCAGGCGCGCGACGTACGCTGGCTCGAAATCAAGCTTCCTCCAGTGTGGATCTACCGCATCGAGTGGAATACTTATGACTGGATTTAAAGGTTAAATTATTAGTGAAAAATATGCAATCGTGTGACAACAGTAAAAAATGTATTAAGAAAAATATAACCTTCTCGGACGTATATCTCCAAACGACAAGCACATGGCAAGCCCATGGACGTGAACAACTGGTGTCCACATGAACCCCCAGACTCCTGAATCATTTCCATTTTCATCAACTCTGATTCAAGGAGGCTAAGGCAAAAAGTTGATACTTTATAATGTAATCTTGAAAACAATGACAGGCGATGGTCTTTTTAATTTTCACATGGGACACCTCGAATGTTTTACAAATTTCAATCTCCTGGCCGCGCACGAGATCACAAACATATCCGACAAGTGTGTGCAACGTATTGTTGGTCCCTGTGAGGTAACTCTTGAAGTTGGCATGTTGGCCCTCAACCCGATTAGTTGTAAATTCACCAAAGTTAAGGCGGTCGTACATGCAACAAGTAACAATTTTCTCTTTGTACGGCACCAACCAATTATTCCAAATATATTCCCATACCTCTGAAAGAAAATAAAAATTTTAGAAAATGAACAAATAAATTGTTAGAGTAAAAATAAATATGAAATTCTTACCACTTTTACGATCTTCATTTAACTTTTCTTCCATCTTCTTGCAATTGTAATCGTACATTGCCTCTGTGGGAGACGAACACAAGGTCTTCCACCAGTATGAAAAATCCTTCCACATGTCGGTTTTGAAAAGGACATTCCACCGTCTTTTGATATTCTCCCGAACATGCCACCTGCATAGGTTTTTAGTAGCACTCGGGAACACTGTGTCACACGCACTCATCAGGGCCAGGTCCCTGTATGTGACAATAATGCGGGGCTCCACACACCCATCGAGCATATCTCTGATCTGCTCCAGTACCCATGTGAAGTTGTCTTGCCGTTCCCTCGATATAAATGCATGCGCGATACAAAACGACTTCGACGTCGACGTAACGCCAATAACCTGAACAAACGGAATGTTGTACATGTTGGTCTTGTACGTCATGTCTATCAACATCACGTGCGGGAAAGCGCGCCACATTTTATACGAAGTAGGATGACAAAAGAAAACATCTTCCACGGCCTTAGTAGTTGCATTCGTTCGTGTTTCATACACGAACTCTTTAGATTGTAGCAGGTTTTCAAGTTCCTGCATTGGTGTGATGCCTTCTCTCCCCTCAGCCCTAAACTTTGACATCAGATTGTATATGTCTTGAACAACACAGACGCTGTGGGGAAACTGCTCCCTTACGGCTGAATGGATATGTCGTGGCCGCACGTGCTACTGTGTAATTTCTCGAGAAGATCAATTTCTTCGGCGGTCATCTTCCTAAGATACGCGTGGCCCTCCTCGTACACAACAGGATCGTGGTTGTACGTCTCGTTTCTCACCTCTAACATCCAACTGTCACTCTTTCCTACATACTTCCCTATGAGTTTAAAGGGACATCCTTTCTTATGCTCCCAGTACGTCTACTTGTGCCAGTGAATTTAGGTTCACCACTACGATTGCATATTAGTTCCACATCCTTTTTTCGTGACCGACCCACCACAATGACGCACCCATGCTCGCGTCCTCTCGTTTTAGCCCACTTCTCCAAGTCCTCACGAGAATCAAAATACTGAAAAAATGATAAAGCTAGACATAAAAAAAACAATATATAAAACAAATAAAAAAATAAAATAAACAAAAGAATAAAAACTCTTCGTACTTGATTGGTTTTATAAGAAACCGTAGCCTTTCTTATCCGATCCTCATCCCCATCATGCTCCGCGGTGTCCCCATGGTTTTCTTTGAGGTGAACCGAACCGTCACTCTCATCTGTATCATTCCCATTAAAAGTATCCAACACATGTGTAATTTCTAGTTCTAACTGGTACGGGGGATGTCCGTAATCCAGCTCTGTTTGTGAGTGGTACGTGTTCGGGGCATGCCCGTACGAATTGCAAGGGGATATTGTACCCTTCACCGTAACCTGTCGGTCCAAATAAAGAGTTGTACGCTCTTGAGCAAATGTGTTCGACGGGTTGGTTTCCTCCTCCCCCCACGGAGGGTGACTCCGTATACGTAATATTCCTAAAAAAGATAATGGTTAGATTCAAATAATAAGTTATAATAAAATATACTAGTTCAACCTGGTTCGAATTTTTGATATGTGGCACCTCATTCAAATCTGGAAGCTTCGGCTTTTGATAATGATCTCCCGAACCCGACATTGTTTTCGAATTAACGCGTTTTGGAATGACGAAGGCTGAAAAATCTCAAGTGTTGGATGAATGAAAGCTTAAAATCCAAGGTCGATTAAAAACTGAAAATTTGGATTATGAAATTGCGAAACGGAAGTTTAGAAATGGATATGCCGATTGTTCTAAGTTGAAAGGTATTTAAGGTCAAATTCTGGTGCACAAACCATCACGGTTTGGCCTCCACGTGACGGTTTGTGGCGCGAATCCTGCTCTTTTGTCAAAATCACGTCTACGTCGTACCTTAAACTGGGACCTCGTACCCTAGAGGTCACGGTTAGGCCAAACCGTGACGGTTTGGTGACCGCTTTTCCACTTTAACAGCCCATTTTGTCGTCTTGTTGTCACGAGATCACGGGGACTACCACCCCAAACCGTGACAGCAAGCCCATGTGGTCACGGTTAGGTGCCAAAATGTGACCGTAGACCTAACCGTGACCGCTAGACCTAACCGTGACCGTTTGAACCGGCCTACCCCAAAAACCCATGCGGTGTCCCCATTAGGACCCTAAAATAATCTTAAAAGGTCTTTAATCTGTTTTGTTTGAATGAAATCTAAGTGTATTAATTAAATTAATTCATTCAAATATAGAAAGATAGTTTTGAGAAGCATTTATATTTAATTTTCTTGTATATATCTAATTATCTATTCATATTAATACCTTTGGTCGGTGGCTACAGTGCCACCGTACCAACAAAACCTAATCCCCAAACCTAATTCACCCCTGAAGCCATTTCCGAAGCTCTGTTCTTCCATCAAGCTCTTTGAACCCACATCGTCGTCTCGGAGCAGCAGATGTGTCGTCGGGTTTGGAGCTCCATGAGGAGCTTTGGAGCGATGGTGATGAGCAGCAGACGGGGAAGAAGAAGGTGAAGGAGGAGGTGTTTGATCCGCCGCCGGATAAACCCACACACCGTTATCTCTATCTCCTCTTTTTCTCTCGGTTGACGGTTGCGGGATCTTGTAAGAATGGAGGAGGTAGGGGTTCGGGTGGTGGTGGTCGTAGGAGAGGTGCGGTGAGGCCGACCTTGGATGCTGATGATGTTATAAATTTGCTCCACGGGTCGGATCCGGTGAATTAAACTTTTGTGTGTTGATTTAGGGCTTCAATGGAGTTTTGTATTTGATTAATCATCATTTTAGTTCTGTATTTTGAGTTTATACATTCATATAATAATCACAAGATGTGTTTGTATGTTGGGTGTTTATTTAGTTCCCCTGTTTTATCAAGTTTTTGTGAGTTTACACAATTACACATACATACATGCATACACGTTTGATCTTGATCAGTATGTGTTAATCTAGGGTTTTTAAAAGGGTTTTGTTTGTTTTTAGTCATCCCCTTTGTTTATGATAATATGATGGTATGTATAGAAGAAAATCTAGGGTTCTTTAAGCTCTAAACCTTAAATCCTGTTTACACAATTAGTATTTTGAGGATGAAGTTTTGGCATTAGTTTTTATATATTAGTGAAATTATTCTTATTGTGAACTAAACTGATGTCAAATTTTGAGCTACAATATAGTCACAAGTTTATGCAGAATCGCCATTAATTGTGGATATTCAACAGAGTTTGAACATAAGGCCATAATGGTGATTACATAACGAATGCATTACTTGTGTAGGTTGAAGAAGACTTCATAGTGAATGACAGAGAGTACTAAGATGAATGCAAATGAGTCGTATTCAAGTATTTCGAGGCCAAAGAAAAGAGAAAAACTAATGGATTTGATAGAGAGGAGAAGAAACGAAGAACGACCCGTGGTTAAAAAACGAGATGATAGTAATAGCAAGAGTTGTGTGAAAGAAAGTATGAAAGTGAAGAAGAAATTAAGTGCACATTTTTACAAAAAGTTGTTCCAAATGGTCGACAAAAGGTGAAGTTGTCGAATGATGCTAATGGCATGATTACAAAGGAAAATTGTCCGATTCCTAGACGTAAAAAACTGAGGTGATTTGGTTAATGACATGTTTTTTCATTAAATAACATCTGCATACATTAATCTTAAATCATTCTTGATTTATAAAGTTGTTTGACTCATTGGATGTTTAGATTATGTTTTGGACAAGGATCCGGTGGGAACCTTCATCAGTCTTGCACAGAAAACAAGATCGAATCTGGTGTGCATTTTGTTTCTTTAGATCACTAATTTGTAGATTAAGATATTAAGTTTCTTGATATATACTGGTTGCGGTTAATTGTATATATGCATTAGCAGGAAGTGGTGGGTTATCTGATTTTCAATATGAGGTCTCAACCGAGAAATATGATCATGTTCTTCCTTATGTTAACAAGCTTCGTGCTTATTGGAATAGAGGTCAAAATGCTGTGTTCTTTGACGGGCAGGTGAAATTATTCGCTTATTTTTTCATTAATCAATAATCTCTTTACCATCTCCATTTGTGTATTCTGGTGGATTTGTATTACACTAGATTATAACGTTTGATCTTGATCAGTATGTGTTAATCTAGGGTTTTTAAAAGGGTTTTGTTTGTTTTAGTCATCCCCTTTGTTTATGATAATATGATGGTATGTATAGAAGAAAATCTAGGGTTCTTTAAGCTCTAAACCTTAAATCCTGTTTACACATTAGTATTTTGAGGATGAAGTTTTGGCATTAGTTTTTATATATTAGTGAAATTATTCTTATTGTGAACTAAACTGATGTCAAATTTTGAGCTACAATGTAGTCACAAGTTTATGCAGAATCACCATTAATTGTGGATATTCAACAGAGTTTGAACATAAGGCCATAATAGTGATTACATAACGAATGCATTACTTGTGTAGGTTGAAGAAGACTTCATAGTGAATGACAGAGAAACGAGTCGTATTCAAGTATTTCGAGGCCAAAGAAAAGAGAAAAACTAATGGATTTGATAGAGAGGGGAAGAAACGAATAACGACCCGTGGTTAAAAAACGAGATGATAGTAATAGCAAGAGTTGTGTGAAAGAAAGTATGAAAGTGAAGAAGAAATTAAATGCACATTTTTACAAAAGTTGTTCCAAATCGGTCGACAAAAGGTGAAGTTGTCGAATGATGCTAATGGCATGATTACAAAGGAAAATTGTCCGATTCCTAGACGTAAAAAACTGAGGTGATTTGGTTAATGACATGTTTTTTCATTAAATAACATCTGCATACATTAATCTTAAATCATTCTTGATTTATAAAGTTGTTTGACTCATTGGATGTTTAGATTATGTTTTGGACAAGGATCCGGTGGGAACCTTCATCAGTCTTGCACAGAAAACAATATCGAATCTGGTGTGCATTTTGTTTCTTTAGATCACTAATTTGTAGATTAAGACATTAAGTTTCTTGATATATACTGGTTGCGGTTAATTGTATATATGCATTAGCAGGAAGTGGTGGGTTATCTGATTTTCAATATGAGGTCTCAACCGAGAAACATGATCATGTTCTTCCTTATGTTAACAAGCTTCGTGCTTATTGGAATAGAGGTCAAAATGTTGTGTTCTTTGACGGGCAGGTGAAATTATTCGCTTATTTTTTCATTAATCAATAATCTTTCTTTACCATCTCCATTTGTGTATTCTGGTGGATTTGTATTACACTAGAGTTATAACGTTTGATCTTGATCAGTATGTGTTAATCTAGGGTTTTTAAAGGGTTTTGTTTGTTTTTAGTCATCCCTTTGTTATGATAATATGATGGTATGTATAGAAGAAAATCTAGGGTTCTTTAAGCTCTAAACCTTAAATCCTGTTTACACAATTACTATTTTGAGGATGAAGTTTTGGCATTAGTTTTTATATATTAGTGGAATTATTCTTATTGTGAACTAAACTGATGTCAAATTTTGAGCTACAATATAGTCACAAGTTTATGCAGAATCGCCATTAATTGTGGATATTCACAGAGTTTGAACATAAGGCCATAATGGTGATTACATAACGAATGCATTACTTGTGTAGGTTGAAGAAGACTTCATAGTGAATGACAGAGAGTACTAAGATGAATGCAAACGAGTCGTATTCAAGTATTTCGAGGCCAAAGAAAAGAGAAAAACTAATGGATTTGATAGAGAGGAGAAGAACGAAGAACGACCCGTGGTTAAAAACGAGATGATAGTAATAGCAAGAGTTGTGTGAAAGAAAGTATGAAAGTGAAGAAGAAATTAAATGCACATTTTTACAAAAAGTTGTTCCAAATCGGTCGACAAAAGGTGAAGTTGTCGAATGATGCTAATGGCATGATTACAAAGGAAAATTGTCCGATTCCTAGACGTAAAAAACTGAGGTGATTTGGTTAATGACATGTTTTTTCATTAAATAACATCTGCATACATTAATCTTAAATCATTCTTGATTTATAAAGTTGTTTGACTCATTGGATGTTTAGATTATGTTTTAGACAAGGATCCGGTGGGAACCTTCATCAGTCTTGCACAGAAAACAATCGAATCTGGTGTGCATTTTGTTTCTTTAGATCACTAATTTGTAGATTAAGACATTAAGTTTCTTGATATATACTGGTTGCGGTTAATTGTATATATGCATTAGCAGGAAGTGGTGGGTTATCTGATTTTCAATATGAGGTCTCAACCGAGAAACATGATCATGTTCTTCCTTATGTTAACATGCTTCGTGCTTATTGGAATAGAGGTCAAAATGTTGTGTTCTTTGACGGACAGGTGAAATTATTCGCTTATTTTTTTATTAATCAATAATCTTTCTTTACCATCTCCATTTGTGTATTCTGGTGGATTTGTATTACACTAGAATTATAACTGTATAACAAGTTTAACAAACCAAATGATTAAGTACACAATCAATCTAGAATTTTCTTCTTTTTTACTTTATTAGTTGGGGATGTTGCAGGATCGGATAGTTAAGGTGGTCTCTTTTGTATCATCGGTGTTGGATAACATGAAGAAGCCTATTTTGATAATAGCTTCTTCCAGCGCTCTTTCCTCGTGGGAAACCAAGTTTTTAAAGTGGTCAAAATCAATCAATGTTGTAACATACAAAGGCAACAAAGATATCCGGGCTGCCATTAGATATCCGGGCTGCCATTAGTCAAAGGGCCTGAAAATCAGATTAAGTCAAAGTTTAATGCTTTAATTTTACATAAACAAATGCATGTGGGCCAACCAAGCCCATGTGTCTTGACCTGTAATAAAATAAACTTTTCAACACATTTCAGTATAAACTATTAACAGTTTTTGGTGAATCAGTGGTGTGTTTTCTCAATTCTTTTTCGTAAACGGGTCGATAAGAAATAGAAAAAATAGCTGGAAGGGGAAACATGTCAGATTGGTCAAATAGGCTGAAGGTCATGAACATTTAAACACATTTCAAGCAGGTATCAGATGCTTATGGCTGAAATGAAACATTTCTGGTGGATCAATGGTGTTTTTTCTCGATTCTTTATCTGAACGGGTCATTGATAAAAAAAATAGCTAAAAAGGAAATAGATCAAATTGGTCAAATGGACTGAAAATCAAGTCAAGTCTATGTTTAGTGCTTTAATGCTAAACATATGTATGTGGGTCGACCAGTACCCATCTGTCTTGAGTGGAAACATAATTGACATTTAATGAGTGATTTGATGTGAAGTGATGTTGTTGATGAGTTGAATTGTTTTAGTTGTTTGAATGTTGATGTTGTTTGTTGTTTTTAAGTGGTGAATTAGCTACGGTTTTGGTTGGATTTTTTGTTATTTTGCAGAGAAGATAGAGAATTGAGTGAGTTACAGGATGAGATTAAAGCACTCCGGCTGTCTGAGCGACTGAGAGAAAAGCTGTTGAGGAGGTATTGTTTTCACCTATGAACTTATGCTTATTATGTAGAATTAACTACATATTATGATATATTTTCTTATTTGGCAATTTTGATTGAATGCATATCATGTATTGATATCATGTTTTAACTATGTCCTCTTTAAATTAGTATATTAGTACATTCAAAAATCTAAATGAATTAAACTAATTTGTTTTTTGTTTTCTGTGATGGGCCTGAACACGGGTGGTATTGGTTGTGGGTCAAAAAGGGTGGTATTGAAAATGGGTCAAAACGGTTGGTATTTAATATGGGTCAAAACGGTTGGTATTTGATATGGGTCAAAACGAGTTGTTAATAGGTTACGGGTCAAAACAGTCAAAACAGGTCAAAATGAGTGATACTGGTTATGGTTCGTAACTGTTGATATTGAGTATAAGTCAGCTTGGGTGATATTGGTTATGGGTGAAATGGGTGATATTAGCTATGGCTCAAACTGATTGATATTTGTTTTGGGTCAAAATGAGTGGTATTTGTTATGGATCAAACGGATGGTATTAGTTATGGTTCAAAGCGGTTTTATTTGGTATGGGTCAATATGTTTTTATACAGCTTATGTTTCAAATTATTAAGGAAGACCCGCAGCAACGCGCGGGCACCAATGCTAGTTACATTTATTATAATTTTATAACTTAATAAACTTCAATACGTTAACATACAAAATAATTGAAGAAATGGAATTGTGATTTTGTAACTATGCAATTCAATTTACCAAAAATTTATTAAGTGGCCATATATTAAGAGCTCTGATCTCCTTGTTTTGAAGGTACAAAACAACCAGCTAAGGGGCTGTTTGTTTTGGGGCTGACCCCTGACTCGGTCAGCGGTCAGCCTGTTTGATTTCGGCTTCGAGCCCGACTGACTGGGTCTCCAGTGCTGACCGGACCTTGAAAAAAAAGTATGCTGACCGGTTGACCCTGCCCTCACGCGACTCGCAGCACCTCTCACGACCGACGACCACCCCTTCGTCGCCCTCCCTCCGCCGCCCTCCTCCCTCCGCCGCCCTCCTCCCTCCGCCGCCCTCCTCCCTCCGCCGCCCTCCTCCCTCCACCGCCCTCCCCCTCCCCCTGCGCGACCGATCGACCACCTCCCCCTCCCCTTGCGCGACTTCCCCTGCGCGACCACCTCCCCCTCCCCCTTGATCATCTTCATGGGTTTTGTGTGAAATATGTGTACCCATGTGTTGATGATGTGTTTTCTTGAATTTTTGTGAAGAAGATGATGGTGGAACATGGTGGTGGTTGTGGGTGGTTTCAAGATTAGGGTTTTTGTGTATATGTTTGGGTGTGTGTGGTGACACAAGTGTGTGTGTTTTTGTATGGTTTTTGAAAAATGAACGTGTCTTGTTTAACACGGTAGTACTTGCATTCAATTTGGCTATTTTTATTAATTACATAACACCAGTTAAATTCAAACTCATTAGAACAACGGAGCAATAAGGTTATTTTTATCATTCAGCAGAGTCAGACAGTTAAATCAAACAACCAAGTTTCAGTCAGATGCAGACTCAGTCAGAACTTCTTACTGGGTCAGCTTCTGACTCAGTCAGATCTTACTCAGTCAGCACAATCAAACAGCCCCTAAGATAACCCATAAATTGTCACGAGACTTACTTATTTTATCTACGTTTGGATAAAACATCTATTTAAATCAAGTCGAGATAAACATAATATATTTTTAATATCTCTTATATACGTATAGATTTTATATTTTCCCTATTTATTTAAACCGTTCAACGACTTGCATGGATATGGGACAACAACAGACGAACGTCTCCTGCCAACATATAAAGTATTATATCACTCTAGCATTGTTTACTTAGAATTGATTCGTATTAAAATGGCAAACGTATTCTTAAAAAGACATTATACCGTTTAAACGGTGTGTTATATCACAATTAAAAAAAGTTATAAGGTATTAGTATGTTACAAAATAAAATGTTTACACGTTTATACACGACAAATTCATATAAATTTTTGTGACACAAAAGAATCTGAAACCATAAGACGAGGACCCCACGTGCAACCATCTGTCCCAGAAGATTCCATATCTCTTTGGATTCTCTTCGTATCAAATTACATTGTTTATCATTCTGAATTTTTTTAATTGTAATGATATTTTAGAATTTTAACTTATAACATTTATTTCACACTACCTTCTCCATATTTACTCAAAAAACATTACCTTTTTACTCTATCTTTCAATTAAATAATATTTTTTTTAATCTTTATTATTATATTAGGTTACAACGTCGTGTGATACACGGGCTAAATAAATTTACTGTTACATGATTTATAATATAAAAATTTATGTCTTAAATATTATGTATTATATGGATTGAATAAACTCATGCATTACACATTTGAATTTGAAGTTAACATATTTAAAATTTTAATTATGAATAATTATTAATTAATAATAGCTATTATAACATTCATAACTAAGAGGAAATAGAAGTGAGAAAATCAATTATTAGATAACCTAAAACGGTAACAAGTGTCCGGATTTATTTTTATTTATTAGTAAAAGATTTTTTCTCACATTCTCTCACAATCACTTTTAAAAATATTAAAAAAATTATATGGGTTGTATCGTGTTTTCTTAAATATAAGACATCACGGTACAATTCTACAATTTTTCTTTTTGCTTCACTCACAACCATCCCTAACATGTGACTATTCTATCTTTATGAAGGCGTATATCTAGTGTCTAAGGTTTGTAAGTTATTTTTATTAAAAAAAGCAATTCTCTTTAATTTTAGTTGTTATTTAAATTAATACTTGGTGATTTTTATAGATTTATATTTCTTTACTGTTTAAATAAATTTTTATATTTATTTCATTTATTACTTTTTAATTTATATATTCACACGTTTATTGTATAACTACATAAAAAGTTCTTTAAGTAAATAAGAGGCGGTTATTATATATACGTTTATAGATACAAACTTTGATTTTAAAGAGCAGGTTAAAAACAAAGTTAGAATTTCATATAAACTTGCAACTTTCTCAAGATTAATAATATATTATACATCTTAAAAATATTATATAAAATGATTAGGAGTGAGTAGCTTTTGGCCATGAGACCACACCAAGAGCGACCATATAACGTGTCTAGTAGTCTGTTATCGGTTATGGTTATGCATTACTTTTATTCTCTTGCTCTTTTACCTTAACTTTATCTTCTCTACAGCTTACTCAACAACTTATACTAGTGGTCGTCACTACCTTATACTAGTGGTAGTTTGCTATTATCAGTTTTAGAAGCTGTTTGATTTGCTTTTGACCAGGTCAAAATATCTGACCCGGTCAGACATTTTCAGCCGGTCAGCATGGTTGTTTTGTAAAAATGGTGTTGCTAACCTAGTCAACTGCCTGACAACCCTTTGTTTTGATGCTGACCCAGTTCTTCTTTTTGAATTTGTTGACCGAGTTATTTCTTTAGCATCCATCAAACATAACCTTAATAGTTATTGAATGATGTTTATTTGAGTCTCTCGACCACATTTTATGTTACCAAATTTATTATATAATTTACATGTCGAAAGAAAAGTTTTTGAAATTGGGGTTATGTGAGTACTCTTTCTACTCTAAAATAAAGAAAATCCTTAAACCCTGTTTTTTTCAACATCAATTATACGACTTTGATTTTGAGAATAAATGTTATTTTATTTTAGTATTACATAACTCACAGCTTGAGAATTCACCGACTCAACTTAAAGGCATTTTGTTTCGAGCAAAACTCAAACCAGCGACCTCTCCTAGAAATCATCTGGTTTCCACTGCGTCAAATGGTGATTTTCATAGAAAATTTTGTTTGTTTATCTTTCATTTTTATTTAATTTATGTACAGATAGAAATAACATAATTTCCTCTAAGAAAGTTCATACACATCTGGGTCCACTAGTCATTTTGCCATCACTGCCAGCTTCATGTCCTGTATCACATCAGAAACCCAATATCATATATACATATATACATACATACATGTATGCATGTGTGTATATATATATATATATATATATATATATATATATAATCAGTAAATCTTTCGAATTTTGCTTTTTCAAATCTTGACCATCTTGATTTTGCTCCATTTTAGAAACCCAGAAGTAAAAAAGCACCAAACTTTACTTAATTTGCAGTTTAATTTCTTTTCTTGAAAATGTTATTTTCTTGAGGCAGTTTCATTGTCAAATTCCCCCACAAAGAATTGTAAGTATTCTCTTTCCCTCTCTTCTTTAATTCAATATCATATCTTTGATTGTGAGTTGTTGTTTCCTCAAATGGGTGGCTTTGTATATCAATTTTCATTCTTTTGTACTACCAATTTACTATTTTTAGATATATAAGAGCATTTTGATATGATTTTGCACTGTAGCCTAAAGATTTGATAATTTGGGTGGAATTTAGGATCAAATTCTTAGGGTTTGTTGTAATTCTTAATTGGTAATGTGGGATTCATGTACGCTGTTATCCTTCAAAGGATTGATAGTTTATTTTGAGATTCACATTTCAATTCAAGAAAGTAGTGCAGAAACTGTTATTTTGTTCATTAAAGGATGATTCTTGTATGCATTAACTGTTTTTATTGTTTAGTACATGTGTTTTTAGCTCCTATTATGCTTCATTTGAAATTTGGATGGATTTGTTTTTGATTTTTGGTAGGAGATCATCTTCAGATTACAAAGTGCTACCACTTTCCTATTTTGTAAAGCCATTTGAGCAGTTTGATATCCTAAGATGAGGGTTAAAAAACCAGGGGAATAAATTAGTTGAGGGTTTTAAAGATTGTTCACAAGATTAAAAAGGGTGTTCATTTTGTTCACAAGAAAGATGATATGAGTAGCTGTTCAAAACTAGTGACACTTGTCACCACCTCTCGAATAATGTCAAAATTTATCACGCGAAAAATGAGCCATTAGGGTTTATAAAAAGCCATTAAGGGAAGGAACAAGAGATTTGTGTATTTTCAGAGAAAGGATAAATGGGGCACTCTGCAGCAGTTTGGGATTCCAAGATTGCAACTGAAAGAGTAAAAGACTCGAATGGAATTGATCAAATCGTGCTTCGGAATTCGCAGGGTGCATCAGCTAAGGTTTGATCCTATTAATGAACCCTAATTCTCATCAGTTCAAGATCTTGCCTTTAGTTTCATACCTGAATTGATTTTGTTCTTACTTTAGAATTATTATGGTCTTTCCAGTCAGCTTGCATGGGGGACAAGTCATTTCATGGCGGAATGACCAAGGCGAAGAACTCTTGTTTGCTAGCACTAAGGTGTTTCTTTTCCCCTTAATTGTGTTTATTAAGTCTTATGATGTAAATGATGATCTTGATTGAATTCTTACCATTTCTAGGTTTTTAATTTTAGTTTCTCTATATGTTAATCGATCAAGCGTGTGAGTTGTTTAGGGTCGTTTGGATGTGCGTCTAAAGTTGCAGTAAATAGTTTGATTGTTTGACAGAAATTGATAATGACAATAGTGGTCAAAATGGTCAAATTTGACAAGCATAATTTGTTGTAGAAGTACTTTTTGATTCTTTAAAAGACCGAGAATGACTATGTTCTTTTGATTATTTATGATCAAAATGCTCGAACTTGAAGGCGCGTGTAATATGTAGTATTAGGTAGAAAACTATTAGCCAGATGTCTAAAATGCCCTCGAGTAGTAGATTAGTATTCATGTTTCGGTCAAACACCTTGATACGTATTACGTATATATTTTTGACAAATTTCAGGCAAATGGTAAGGGCCCAAAAGCAATCCGAGGAGGTATTCCAATCTGTTTTCCTCAGGTAATTCTATAAATCTTGTCAAATCCATATGTTTTGAGCTTAAAGCAATAATCACATGTAACTCATTGTACAGTTTGGTAACTGTGGTTCACTTGAACAACACGGGTTTGCAAGAAACAAAATCTGGACCGTTGATGAAAACCCTCCATCGCTTCCTGCCAAAGATTCAAGTGGGAAATCGTTTGTCGATTTGCTGCTAAAACCATCAGAAGAAGACCTCAAATGTTGGCCTCACAGGTTCTACTTTACCCTCAATCTTTCTAACCCATTGATCAGATTGATGAACTTTAACTTCTTTTGTTATGTTACAACTGGCTAACTGACATTTTTTGTGTTTTCTTTTCAGTTTTGAACTTCGTCTTAGAGTCTGTCTTGGAGTGGATGGAACCTGACTTTAATATCCCGAGTCAGGAACATAAACACGAAGCCTTTTAGTTTCTCGTTTGCTTATCACTCATATCTGTCGGTTTCTGATATCAGGTATTATGCACAAAGTTGTTAGCTTTTTTAGTCAAATTTTTCAATTTTGACTTTGACTATGATTTGATCTTTATTGTCAGTGAAGTGAGGGTTGAAGGACTAGAAACACTGGACTACTTGGACAACCTTTGTGAAAAAGAACGGTTTACTGAGCAAGGCGATGCTATTACCTTTGAAGCCGAGGTAAACTCATATTTTAAGGATATCTAAATTCTTTTGATGTTCATATTGGTTGTTTATTTTCAGTTTGAGCGCGTGTATATTAGTTCTCCAAACTGTGTTGCCGTACTTGATCATGAAAGGAAGCGTACGTATGTGCTAAGAAAGGAAGGTCTACCAGATGTTGGTAAGAAGAATCAAATTGCTAATTCGTTTGCTTTTGACTTAAAAAGTCAAATGTGGATATGTTGTTGACTTCTCTGGTTTGTTGACTTTTTGGTGTGTAGTGGTGTGGAACCCATGGGAGAAAAAGTCAAAATCAATGGCGGATTTGGGAGATGATTTCCCGTTGGTGCATGGAGGCTTTGGGTATGGTCTGAGGAATGACGTCGGTAGGGAGCTTCTTGACTTTGCATTAGCGCATGAACTAAGCATCATAAATTCGTTTTTCAAGAAAGAGAATCGCATCTAATTACGTTTAGCAGCGGCGGGAGACACACACAGATAGATTATTTGCTGATGAGGAGTGAAGATCGTAGCTCGTGGAAGGACTGCAAGACAATACCGGGACAAACAGTAGTCACTCAACATCACATGTTGGTGGCAGATATACGACTCAAGAGAGCAAGTGTCCAACCAACTAAGAGAAGTAGACCTACGATCAGATGGGGACAACTCAAAGACGAAAAGATTACCATCTTTAGAGATAAAATCATACCAATGAACCCGAGTGAGCCGCAGGAAGACGCAAACCAAAAGTGGGAGGCTATGGCAACTAGAGTCATTCAAGCAGCTAAAGAAACGCTTGGGACTACAACAAATAGGAAAATCGGTCACAAGGAATCCTGGTGGTGGAACGAAGATGTACAAGAGAAGATAAGAATTAAACAACAAAGTTTTAGAGAGCTTTTACGCTGTAATAATGAGGAAGAACGAACAGAGCTAAAAGATAATTACAAAGAGGCAAAACGAGAGGCGAAAAAGTCTGTGTCAGCGGCAAAGAACACAGCATACGAGAGGATGTATAAGCGATTAGAGACGAAAGAGGGTGAACATGACATGTTTAAGATTGCCAAGGCAAGGGAACGTAGTAGACAGGACTTGAGATCGGTGAAGTTTATAAAGGACGCGGATGGAAAGGTCTTGGTGAGGGAGAAAGACATCAAGGGGAGATGGAACACTTACTTCGATAACCTTTTCAACATAACGAACCGGAATCAACAAACGGAGATCGACGAAACAACTCAAACGACGCAACAAAACAAGTGTTATTGTAGAAGCATCACAGTCGATGAAGTTAAGAGAGCTTTGAAGAAAATGGGAAGGGCTAAGGCGGTGGGACCAGACAACATCCCGATTGAAGTGTGGAAGTGCCTAGGAGATGAGGGCCTACAATGGCTAACGGACTTATTCAACACTATTTTTAAGACAGGAAAGATGCCAGAGCAGTGGAGAAGCAGTGTCATAGTCCCCATATATAAGAAAAAAGGAGATGTCCAATGTTGCGCAAATTACAGGGGAATAAAGCTATTGAGTCACACGATGAAGCTATGGGAAAGAATTGTTGACACGAGAATTAGACGCGAAACTCAGATAACGGTAAACCAATTTGGATTTATGCCAGGCCGCTCTACAACAGAAGCTATACACGTCATAAGGAGGATAATGGAGAAATATAGAGAAAAGAAAAGACCTGCATATGGTATTCATTGACCTAGAAAAAGCATATGACAGTGTGCCGCGGAAACTCATCTGGGAAAGTCTACAACTTAGAAAGGTACCAGAAAGGTATATCAAAATAATAAAGGATATGTATGACGGGGCAAAAACATGTGTACGAGCACCTGTCGGAGACACAGACTACTTCCCGGTGGAGGTAGGACTCCACCAAGGATCGGCATTGAGCCCATTCCTCTTCACAGTGGTGCTGGACGAGATGACCAAGTCTATACAACAGCCAGTCCCATGGTGTATGCTGTTTGCGGATGATATTGTCTTAATATCAGAATCTAGGACGGTGCTTAACGAGAGATTAGAACAGTGGAGAGCAGCAATAGAACGCAGGGGCCTAAGGATAAGTCGCGCTAAGACAGAATACATGCATTGTAACTTTAGTGGTGAGACCGAAGAGGACACCCAAATCAGTATCCAAGGCATGGCGGTCCCCCGGACGTCTAGGTTCAAATACCTTGGCTCGTACGTATAGGAAGATGGAGAGATACACAGCGATGTAGCACACCGTATACAATCAGGATGGTGCAAGTGGAGAGCAGCATCAGGGATTTTGTGTGATAAGAGGTTCCCGGCAAAACTAAAGGGAAAATTCTACAGAGTGGCAGTACGTCCAGCTATGTTATACGGCACAGACTGTTGGGCCATAAAGAAATCGCACGAGAGACAAATAGAGGTCGCAGAAATGCGAATGCTGAGGTGGATGTGTGGACACACAAGATTGGATCGAATAAGAAACGAAGTCTTTCGTCAGAGGCTAGAGGTGGCGTGTATCACAGAAAAAATAAGAGAGGGAAGATTAAGATGGTTTGGGCACGTGAAGAGGAGAACGATGGCAGCACCAGTCCGAGCAGTAGAGAATATCAGCTTAGAGGGTAGGAGGAGCAGAGGTAGACCTAGGTTGACTTGGGACGAGGTTATTAGGAGAGATATGATGGACTTGCATCTCTCTGAGAACATGATCGAGGATAGAAGCGAGTGGAGGCGAAGAATTAAAATTAAGGATTTTAGTGGGTTTGGTGGGTGGGAAGGGTATACGGTGACATATGGCCGTACCCCACACGTTAGGTGTAGTTTTACTCTTCTACCCTTTTTGGGTGTTACATGCGCATTATCTAATTCTTCGTGTGATATATATCATTGTGTTATATGCTTCGTATCATGATGGTTACTGCCTTTGTTATGCTTTGTTATATGCTTTGTATATGCGTTGTATTATGATTGTTATTGATATATATCATTGTGTTATTTGCTTCGTATTATGATGGTTACTGCCTTTGGTATGCTTTGTTATATGCTTTGTATATGCGTTGTATTTTGATTGTTATCGTTATTGCCTGTGATAACGAGTCGGGGGTCTCTTCGGAAGCGGTCTCTCTATCTTTCTAGATAGAGGAAAGACTTGCTACCATATACCCCTCCCAGACCCTGCCCTCCAGCGGGAGACACTGGGTATGTTTGTTTGTTTGTTTGTTTATTTGGGAGATGATGAGTACAGGCAGATGGTTTGTGTTGACGGGGCTGTGATTGAGAAACCAGTTACTTTGAAGCCTGGAGAAGAATGGACGGGTCGTTTGGAGATTATCGTTGTGCCTTCGAGTTTTTGTAGCGAGGGTCACTGTTTTTAAGTTGAGAAGTCTTCAAGTTTTCTAAATCTTGCAGTTTTAAGCTAAATAGTCAGCTTTTTAGAGGTTTTAATTTGGGATCTTGTATGTTACCTTGCATAATCCATAAATAAGACAATGTTATTGTCATCTTCACAAAAAGGAATGTTATTACATATATATATATATTTTTTGTAACATTCTTGAGAGAAGGTCATGTCCGCAGCATTAAGACCCGTAGAGCTATCAAGTAAACACGCTTATAAGACACCCGTAGAGCTTGAGTAAACACGCTTAACATAATGTTTCAGCCTGGCTCTCTTGCAGCTCTAGTTTTACACACCATCGAAAGCTTTTGGGATGGATATTAAAGAATTTGTTGGTAAAGTAGTAAACTACTTGACGCAATTCATTTTACCCTTTACCCAACATGTTTGACCCGTTACCCAACCCAACATTTAAAAAAACAAGGATATGAAGATAGAATGTAAGTTCCAATTAGGTTTCAACTGAATCCAAACACACAAAAAACTTCAAATTTATCAACCAATTGTTCAGCATATGTTCAAATGCTGCTCAAAACTCAAACCAAAAACGATATCCTCGCAGCAGATTTGCAATCATGTTTGTTCTTGCACATTTTCCCTTGTGACGTATACTGTACATATGGCAGGTGACCCTGAACAATAACTCCGTCCATAGAGATGCAACTTTAGATCAGTGAAGGCTACATGCTTATACTTTTGGATCTTCCAAGCTTACCCATAAGCTCACCAACGACGTTTAGAACTTCACCCAAGTTCAAGCTATACACCATGGCGGTTATCTAGTTGTTTTGTGTTTTCCATCAACATCTATAAATCATTATCAAACATCTTAACTATTGTACGCTAAACTGATAAGTTTTATATTTTGTTTATAGGCGACCACAAGAAGCCGTTTTGGAAAACTCACAACACTATCTTACACGTAATTTAGATTTGTTGATTTAAAAACTTTTAGTGATCGACATGGCAAGAAACGAAGTAAAATGTTGATTAACAGATTTTCCCTTTCCTAGCATAGGAGTACTGTTAAGATACCCAACACTACATGAAGTAATAAGTTCACACATAGGAATGCCAACATCTGCAACGGCTAATGTTACAGCATTATGCAAGTAGACCTCGTTCCTGACAACACAAAATTGACAAAAAAACAAACAAACAAAAGTTTAACTGTTTGTTAATCGTTAAAGTGTGATTAGTACTTCCTCTTAGCGTTATCTGCTTGAAGAAGTTGGACAAAGATGTCTATGTGGGAGCGGGGCAGTTGGTGAGTCATTATACTATTAGAGATAATGATTCACAAGATAATTTCCATTATTATTATTATAATTATATAGATAAAGATCGGATAGATCCTTTTCTTGTACCTAAAGTGTCGGCTTTTATGTTGGGTTTTCTCTCCCTATACATTGGAGATCTTGATTAATGAATAACTGAGAAAATCATAATATCATAAGCATATTTATGGCATTAGAGCTAGGGCTCACGAAACTTTAAAAGTTTTTTTTCCATCTCGATCACAATGGCCGATCAACCTACAAAACAACCAACCGGTGAACCAAAAACCACGGTTTTCATCCCGTCTACACCGTAGCAAACATTCAAAACAAGATCTGCACGCTCGACGGAACGAAGGTAACATACTCCTCCTAGGCAAAGTTGTTCAAGTTGCATGCTAAAGCATACAAAGTTCTTGATCATATAGATATAGATGACTCCGAACCATAGTCACAGGATTCGCTCAATGTCTAGTGATTTTTGAATTGGTTCGAATCGATTCCATTCGCATTCGCTAGCGACCCAACCGCTCGCGGTTCGCTCAATGGCTCGATTGTGGTTCGCTCGGTGGTTCGATTATGGTTTGTGGATGTCACACCCCAACCTTGACGGCGGAAACGTCGAGATGTGAGAGTTAAGATCGTTCACAGCCACATAACGCTATTATTAAATCCAAATATATTATTCATAAGTTTCAAAGGTAACATTACAAACATAAGTCACAAATAAAGAAATTAACAAGCATAATAAGAAATATAACAAGCTCATTCATTTATTTAACTAGGTCCATTCCTATGTATGAACAAGCTTCAAAATGGCGATCAAACTTGAGTGTTTCCTGAAACATGTTAAAAATAAAATGTTAACAATAATGTTGGTGAGATTTCCATAGTTTTCAATACATAAGTATATAAAAGATGGCAATTCATGTTGTAAATTAGAGAACAAAGTAACTAGGGATGTAAGACAGAATGCACAATCAAACCTTGACAAAGTTTTACAAGTCTCAAACGTTCATAAGTATATACGATTAGCTAAGTGTACTTGGATCAACCAAGCAGGCTTGTCAGGCCCATAGATCTATGACGTCGCCAGGCTAGCAATAGTTAATGATTGTACATATATTCGACATTACATGGTAGCTATAAGTTTCAACTATCCACAACACACAAGTAAATTGTCATAAGTTTACAAGAATCAAACGTTTACAAGTGCAATGATTATAAAGTAACATGTTTCACCCCAAAGTGTGAAAATATGAAAAAGGGGTATAGAAATACTCACATGGATATATGCATAAAGATGATATAAAAGTTTAAACGACAATTCAACGTATCCATTACAAGGCACCTAAATATATATTACAAGATAAAATAATAAGATTAACGTTCTATTAATTAATTAGGGTTTTGATAGATTTAAAGGGATTTGACAGGTAAATAAATTTATAGAGTAATTATTCATATTTTTAATCCATTAGAAAAATTAAATATTTAAATATTTTAGAAATGAATCTAAGTATAAATAAATCTTTATAATTATTTAAGATTAATTAGAATAATGTATAGATTAATAACAAATTATTAATCTAAGCCATTAGTTAAAGTGTAACTTATAAGAAATAATATTCTTCAATATTTTGTGTAATTATAAAATATATATAATTTCTACAATCATCATGATAAATCTTTAATTAATATAGTGTCCATTAATATTATAAAGATTTATTGTTTCAAGTCCAATAACTATTTAATTATTTTAAAAGAAAACCATTTAAATATAAAAGTTAAATAAACATAAAAATAATAATTATGTTTTTAGAAAGTAACATGTGGACCAAAAGATTTATTATTTATTATTTGAAACAAATAATAATTAATAAGCTAAAGAAGAAAAATAACCTAAATGTATTATTGAACATGTAATGTTTAAACAAGATAAACATTATTTAAAATCTATCTTATAAGATTTTTAACTAGTTATTTATAAAATAAAATAAAATAAAATAAAATGTTAGATTATTATAAGAAATATATTTTCAGAAAATCATTGGTTATCCTTTAAATTAAACAAAATTTATAAAACTGATTTTTGTAATTTTTTTTAGAATTTTTTTAAATTTTTTAAAGGTTGAAAATCTATTAAAAAAATAATGAGGGAGCTCGGGTTCGAACCCGGGACCTCAAGGTTTGTAAGTGGACGGGGAACCAGTAGACCAAGGCCGCAGCCGCGGTTTATCTCGGTTTCAATTTCTTATAAACCCACTTCATTAAGTTTCCCCAATCTCAAGAACCCTAGAAACTAAAATCAATCAAATTGAACCTTAATTTGATAAGGATTACTGAAATAAACATGGGGCTTTGATTCCCCATGTATTTTGAGTATATGTCTATGTTCAATTTACCCGAATGAAAATGAAATGATGATGAACACTCGAAGAACAAGCCGCGGTTGATCTTGAATCAAAACGATGGAGAAACGTTGATGACAATTGAATTAAGTTTGAGGACAGTTTTGAATGAGGTTCTTGATGCAAAACCCTCTATTATCTGATGGTTATCAAGCTTGGAATGTGGTCTTTGAGTGAACGGCAGGTTGTGACGAGGATGCTAATC
The DNA here is from genome assembly GCA_024085815.1 of Flaveria linearis. Lineage (NCBI taxonomy): Eukaryota > Viridiplantae > Streptophyta > Magnoliopsida > Asterales > Asteraceae > Flaveria > Flaveria linearis. The sequence goes on from JABSNV010000657.1 coordinate 58,946, forward strand.
GAATTCTCCAATTGTGTTCGATTCAGGAGAATTTGAGAGTTGCAATGATTTAGTAACAGATAAACGTTCGATGAGGTTGAGTTAATTTGATTATTATTAACTTGAAACGTTCGAACGGTTCTTTGCTTTTAATGGTTTCGATTATGGAATAGATTACATTGGTAACCGTCATTTTGAGCTCGATTAAAAGATGTTACGGGTTCAATTCATGTTCTATAAACGTTTGGAACCGGTTTGAATATAAAAAATGGTCGAATCTTGCGGTTTCGAGGTGGCCGGAGCCGCCGTCGGCGGTGGCCGGAAACAGGGCCGAAGGTGGGGGAAAATTTGGGTTTTAACTCAAATTACACAAATGGTCCCTGTGGTTTTAAAAGTTACAACAGAGATTTAAAGTTGTATTTTTAGTTTTAGTTAAATTACAACTTAGTCCCTGAAGTTTAGAATTGTTATTACTTAGATTATCATTATTAATAATATTATTATCATTAACATTATTACTATTAATATTATTATAATTATTATTATTATTGTTATAATAATATTAATAATTATTTTTAAGATTAAAATCACTTTAAGTTTTATAATATTAAACAACATTGCAACACACATTATTAATTTGTTAACCACCAAATTAATTATCATGCATAACAAGTTCACAAAGTTCCAAAATGGCATAAATGGTCCTTTTAAAAAATTTAACAAAGTTGTAACGCCCCGAAATTCCCAAAGCGAGCCATTTAATAATGACGGGCTTTTAAGGGTTAATTAAATTAAATAAGGAAGATAGTGGGCTATAGACTAAATTAACCTTAATGGGCTATTTTTTGATGGGTTTAAGGGCCCTTAATCAGCCCTTAAACATGTATGATCGGCCTCCATCTCCCCATTTGCAACCCTAGCCCCAAGCTTCTAGAGAGAGAAAGTAGAGTGAGAAAGTGAAGATTTTGGAGGATTTGGAGCTTGGTTGCTTTGAAAATTGAAGATCTGGGTATTGGAGCTTCAAACCACAAAAAAGGAGCAACAAATCAAGGTAAGAATCGTCATCCAAACATCCCTTTAGAACAGATCCGGGTTTCTAGGGTTTTGAGTTCAAAAAGTTTCAAAGAAACACATAAAGGTCAAATTTTTACGTATGAAAACGTGTAAAAAGGTTAGATATGGTTTCATGGATGGTAAACCAAGGATTTGGACGTAAAAAGTTAAGATTTTGGATTAAAAACGGGCTGGTTCGTCATTTTTATGCATCCAGCGAAACTGTGGACTCATCCAGCGAAACTAAGAGAGTTTCCAGCGAAACTGTAGTTTCGCCCTAGCGAAACTACTGTGTTCGAGAAAACCATTAAGACTTAGCGAATCTAGGAAATTCCAACGAAAGTTGGGCGCTCATGGCAGCGAATCTGTCTAGCGAAACTGGCAGAAGTGCTGCCTAGCGAAACTGGCAGCGAAACTGTCAGCAAAACTGCCAGCGAAATTGTTAGCGAAATTGTGAAGAAAATGACGTTTTTGTGTATTAACTTCCGTGCAGCTTGGGTATTCGGACTATAGCTTAAGTAACTTAGAATTGAAGGTATTTTGCTAAGTTCAGGTGAGTTCTAGACCCCTCCTTTACCGTTTTCAATGTTTTGGGGTGATATGCATACTAAAATACATGCTTTTATCATGACGTTTTTTTAGACCTTTTATCAAGAAAATAAAATTTTCTAAAGTAAAATGTGTCATTTAAATAGTTCAAAATACATGCTTTTATCATGACGTTTTTTTAGACCGTTTTCAATGTTTTGGGGTGATATGCATACTAAAATACAGCCAGGGGTGTTGCCCCTTGGACCCCACTAGGGGCTGCCGTCCCTAGAACCCCGCTGTCAGGGGCTGCCGCCCCCGAACCCCCGCTGTCCCCCGGAGGGTCAGTTATCTGGTTTATCTCTCATGGTTGATGAAATATGAATGCTTAGACTAAGAGTTTGCTTCTTATTATGTGTTAAGTGCATGTGAAAACTACAGATATAAGTGAAACTTAAAGAACTGTTATTGGGCCCATAACGTGTACCTTGATAAAGCAAAGCCTTGCAAGCAATTGATAAAGGAGGGTTGCATCTGTTGTGCCCTCACGATGATAAAGTAAAGGCTCGAACAGGCAGGTCAGTAAGGCCTGGATTGGCATGACAATAACGGTCTGTTTGGGTACGACAGTAAGGCCTGAATAGGCATGTCGGTAAAGTCCTGTGTTTATCATAGGCACCGATAGTAACTGGGAATTGACGGATAAAGAAGAGCGATAGTAAATAATTAATGGTAAAGTAGTGATAAAGCGATCATTTGTGAAATCAATGTTCTGATAGATGATGATTGTTCTGTAAGGCCCTCCTTTCCAGGTGGACCTCACAATTGGTCACTCACAGCAAAACATCGATTTAAAGCAATTCTTTTACTCATATATGTATAAATATATATTGCAGCGGAAAATACTGTAATTTCAATTCATTACAATTAAATATATAAACATTGTCTTTAATCTTCAAAACTATTTAAAAGTCCTCTTAAGCTTTTCTCCATCAGGGATGCCAGTCTTCTAGTGCCAAGAAGCTTCAGTCCCATGCTTCTATCCCATAGCTCTAACTCTCACATGTCAACTGATATGCATACAAAAGTCAGCTTCGCTGAGTGAATTCTAGGTTTACTTTGCTAAATAACTTTTGTAAAAGATATTAGCTTTATCAGTTGAAAATAATCATTGTCTATCAAAATATCAATACACACAGGCTATCGCTTTATCAATACTTTATCATTTCTTGTTATTTATTACTCTTCTTTATCCGTCAATTCTCTGTCACTATCGGTGCCTAGGCTCGCCTAGGACTTTACCGACACGCCAATTAAGGACTTACTGTCGTACCCGATCAGGCCATTATTGTCATGCCAATTCAGAACTTACTGACATGCCTGTTCGAGCATACTTTATCACTTTATCACTGGTGAGGGCACAACGAATGCAACCCTCCTTTATCAATTTGCTTGCAAGGCTTTACTTTATCACTTTATCAAGGTACACGTTATGGGCCCAATAACAATTCTTTAAGTTTCACTTATATCTTTAGTTTTCACATACACTTAACACATAATAAGAAGCAAACTCTTAGTCTAAGCATTCACATTTCATCAATCATGAGAGATAAACTAGATAACTGACCCTCCGCGGGACAGCGGGGGCTCGGGGGCGGCAACCCCTGATAGCAGGGTTCTAGGGGCGGCAGCCCCTAGTGGGGTCCAAGGGGCAACGCCCCTGGCTGGGGCCGAGCTGCCAGGTCAGCGCTCCCGAAAATTATTTTGAACTATTTAAATGGCACATTTTACTTTAGAAAATTTTATTTTCTTGATAAAAAGTCTTAAAAACCGTTCTCATAAAAGTATGTATTTTAGTATGCATATCACCCCCAAAACATTGAAAACAGGTAAAGGAGGGGTCTAGAACTCACCTGAACTTGTCCAATAGCTTAAATTCTAAGCCTCTTAAGCTATAGCCTGAATACTCTAGCTGCACGAAAGTTAATATGCAAAAACGTCATTTTCTTCATAGTTTCGCCCACAGTTTCGCTGGTAGTTTCGCTACCAGTTTCGCTGGGCAGCACTTCTGTCAGTTTCGCTGGACAGATTCGCTGGCATGAGCGCCCAACTTTCGTTGGAATTTCCTAGTTTCGCAATGTCTTAGGTCAGCCTAAGTACTTAGCGAAGCTATCAGCGAAACTGTAGTTTCGCTGTAGCAAAACTGTAGTTTCGCTAGGATTCTCCTAGTTTCGCTGGATAAATGCACAGTTTCGCTGGATGAATACTTAAATTTGCTGGATCGGGGCCCAGTTTCGCTGGATGAATTAAAACTAAGAACCAGCCCGTTTTTAACCCAAAATCTTTACTTTTTACGTCCAAATCCTTGGTTTACCTTCCATGAAACCAGATCTAGCCTTTTTACACGTTTTCATACGTAAAAATTTGACCTTTATGTGTTTCTTTGAATTTTTCAAAATCCCAAAACCTTAGAATCCGGGTTTGATCTACAGAAGGCCTTAGAGGTCGGTTCTTACCTTGTTTTGTTGCACTTTCCTTGTGTTTTACTGCTCCAATCACCCAGCTCTTCAATCCTTCAACCCTTCAAACTCCAAATCTTGATTTTCTTCACTTTCTCTCTCTACTTTCTCTCTCTACGAATTTGGTGGCTAGGGTTGCAAGGTGATGGAATGGAACTATTATGCATGTTTAAGGGCTGATTAGGGCCCTTAAACCCATCAAGCCTAGCCCATTAAGGCTAATTTGATCCATAGCCCACTAATTTACCCCTTTATTTCTTAAATTAACCCTTAAAAGCGCATTATTATTAAATGGCTTGTTTCGGGAAATTTCGGGGCGTTACAAGTCTCCTCCCTTATTTAGGTTTCGTCCTCGAAACCTGCCTCGTCGTTAAACAGATCGGGGTATTGTCGTCTCATTTCCTCCTCGGATTCCCAGGTGGCATCTGACCCCTTTCGATGTTTCCATTGCACCTTGACTTGCTTGACTATTTTATTTCTCAATCGTTTCTCCTTCCGGTCCAGTATAGCCACTGGTTGCTCAACATAGTTCAGCTTTTCGTCCACTTCAATGTCATCTAGAGGCACGACTGCCTCACTGGTGCTAGACATTTTCTTAGGTGCGACACATGAAAGGTAGGGTGAATCCCACTTAGTTCTTCTGGAAGGTCTCGCTTGTAAGCTACATCCCCAACTCGTGCTAGTACCTTAAATGGTCCGATAAACCTGGGACTCAGTTTCCCCCTCTTCCTAAATCGGATAATCCCTTTCCATGGCGACACTTTTAACATTACCCTGTCACCCACGCTAAATTCTATTGGTCTCTTTCTTCTGTCGGCGTATGACTTCTGTCTATCCTTTGCAGCCTTCATATACGCCTTGATTTTCTCCAACTTTTCCGTGGTGGCTTCCACGACTTCCAAGCTCCCTTGTTCCTTCTGACCGTCATCACCCCAACAAATAGGAGTTCTGCACCGTCGACCGTACAATAACTCATATGGGGGCATTTTAATACTGGCGTGGTAGCTGTTGTTATAGGAGAACTCTGCTAGTGGCAGATGATTATCCCAGTTACCGTCGAATTCGATGACGCATGCCCGAAGCATATCTTCCAGTGTCTGGATCGTTCTTTCCGATTGCCCATCGGTCTGCGGGTGGTATGCGGTACTAACGTGCAACCTCGTACCCATTTCTTCATTGAACTTTTTCCAAAACTTTGAGGTGAACCGCGTATCTCTATCTGAGACAATCGATACGAGCATACCATGCCGCACCACAATATCCCGGATAAACAGTTCAACAAGCTTTTCTGAACTAATTGCTTCCTTGATTGGCAGGAAATGTGCACTCTTAGTCAGTCTATCAACTATCACCTATATCGCATCGTGGCCTTTTGTCGTGCGTGGTAATTAAGTGATGAAGTCCATGGTAACATGTTCCCACTTCCATTCTGGTACTTCTAATGGCTGAACATAACCATAAGGTCTTTGGTGCTCAGCCTTCACTTGTAGGCACGTTAGACATTTATTCACATATGCAACCACATCTCTCTTCATCCCAGGCCACCAATAATCTTTCTTCAAGTCATGGTACATCTTATTTGCTCCTGGGTGTATTGAGTAGCGGGTCTTGTGCGCTTCATCCATAATCTTTTCTCGTAAGTCGCCATGCCTCGGAACCCATATCCTGCCGTGGAAGGTCTTAACACCCAAGGTGTTCTTTACCAATTCATCTACTTTTCCCACCATCCTTTCCTTCTTGATTTGTTGCTCTCTCAAAGCATCCATTTGAGCTCTGCTTATCAATCTCATAACATCTGGGGTCACTACTAGTTGGCACGCCTTCACCCGGATTGGTTCATATCCTTCCTTTCGGCTCAGGGCATCGGCTACCACATTTGCCTTACCCGGGTGATAATGGATTTCGTAGTCGTAATCCTTTATCAGCTCCAACCACCTCCTCTGTCTCATATTTAGGTCCTTCTGCTCAAAGAAATATTTCAGACTTTTGTGGTCGGTAAATATGGTGCACTTAGTTCCATACAAATAATGTCTCCATATCTTCAATGCGAACACTACTGCGGCTAGTTCCAAATCATGAACCGGGTAATTAACCTCTGTGTCCTTTAGTTGTCTGGACGCGTAAGCTATAACCTTTCCTCTTTGCATTGACACATAACCTAACCCGCAGTAAGAAGCATCGGAGTATACCGTTAGGTCTTCATCTCCCTCCGGTAGGGTTAGTACAGGAGCTTTGGTTAGTCTATCCTTCAGTTCCTGAAACGCATCTTCCTGTTCTTTTCCCCAGTCGAACACCACGTTCTTCCTCGTTAACCTTGTTAATGGGGAAGCTATCTTTGAGAAGTCTTTGATGAACCTTCTATAATAGCCAGCCAATCCCAAGAAACTACGGATCTCGGATGGCGTCCTTGGGGAATTCCATTACGTAACTGCTTCAACTTTCGCTGGATCAACCATAACTCCCTCGGAATTTATAATGTGCCCTAAAAACTGCACCTCCCGTAGCCAGAAGGCACATTTAGAGAACTTCACATACAGTTTCTCCCTTCGTAAAGTTTCTAACACCTCCTTGATGTGACAAGCGTGGTCTCCTTTGTTCTTTGAGTATATCAAAATATCGTCAATGAATACTATCACTGATCGGTCCAACATCGGGCGACACACACGATTCATTAAGTCCATGAATGCCGCAGGAGCATTAGTTAGCCCGAAAGACATAACCAGAAACTCATAGTGGCCATAGTGCGTTCGGAAGGCCGTCTTCGGGATGTCTTGCTCCCTCACCTTTAGTTGATGATATCCGGATCGGAGATCTATTCGGGAGAACCAGCTTGCCCCTTGCAATTGATCAAACAGATCATCTATTTGGGGTAGAGGGTATCGATTCTTCATGGTCAGCTTATTCAACTCCCTATAATCTATACACATCCTCATACTGCCATCCTTCTTCTTTACAAACAACACAGGAGCGCCCCAGGGAGAAATGCTGGGCCTAATGAATCCTTTGTCAAGGAGTTCTTGCAGTTGTGACATGAGCTCCTTCATCTCGGACGGGGCTAGGCGATAGGGTGCTCTGGCAATGGGCTGGGCTCCTGACAGTAAATCAATCTGAAACTCTATCTCCCTGTCCGGTGGTACTCCGGGCAGATCCTCCGGGAATACGTCAGGAAAGTCCCGCACCACTGGTACATCGGACAACTCCTTCGCTTTATCTTTAACATCCTTGACGTACGCTAGATAAGCTCTGCACCCTCGCCGCATAAATTTCTCCGCCTTGATCATGGAAATGATCCTTGGAACCTTGCAATCGTTATCACCGTAGATCGTAACCGGACTACCATCTGGAGTCGTTAATCGGATCATCTTTTGTTGACATACTATGTTAGCATCGTGGGCAGCTAACCAATCCATCCCTAGTACGACATCGAAACCTCCTAAGGGCATGGCAAACAATTGTGCGGGAAAGTAATGACCTCCTAGTTTAATGTGACAATCCTCTATCACTCTGACTATTCTAATGGATTTACCATCGGCTGTTTCTACTTCAAAGGCATCATCTATTTCCTTAGTTTGGGCATCAAGTGTAGCACAGAAGGATACAGATACAAAACTCTTACTGGCACCACTATCAAATAATATGGAGGCACAAACATCATTGACAAGGAACGTACCTGACACTACGTCCGGGTCTTTCCTTGCTTCCTTCTTGTTCATGGTGAAAGCCCTTGCCCTGACCTTGGACTTTCCATCATCCCCCTTGTCATTATCCCCGCTTGTTCCCGAGCCTCCCGGCTTGGCTTTCTTGCAGTTACTGCTGCGGTGCCCCGACTCGTGGCAGTTGAAGCACTTGTCCACCTTCGGGCACTCTCTCGCCATGTGACCAGTTTTCCCACACCGGTAGCACCCAGGGCTACCCATTCGGCATTCTCCGGGATGCCTCCTCCCGCACTTCCCACACTCCTTGACTTCTTCGACCACTTTCACAACCACTTGCTTTGCATCCACCCTTGCCTTCTTGTTTCCCGGTTGGTAGTTACCACTCCCATACCTCTTCCCATTGTTATTCCAAACTTTCCTCGTCTCACCCACTGCCACAGGCCTGCGATGATCATACAACCTTCCGCTGAGGTCCACTGCTAACCTAAAAGTGCTTGGTCGGGCAGTGACCATATCCCTACGAATGTCCAGAGGCAACCCTTGTATATACCTCTTGATCCTCTTGGATTCGGGGGTCACCAAGTCAGGCACCGGACGTGCCATTTCATTGAATTTTGTAGTGTACTCCTGGTGAGTCATATTTCCAGTCTCCAAACTCACAAACTCTTGCTCACTCTTGTCAAGCTCTATTTCGGGCAGTACTCCCCTATCACCAACCTCTTCATCTCCGGCCACTTCATCCTCTCGATAGCCTCCTCTCCGTAAGACTCCACAATGTTATCCCACCAACACAGTGCTGGATCCAAAAGGGAATGGGAAGCAAATTTCACCTTTTGGCTTTCCCGGCACTCGCTGATCTTCAGTACGGCCTCCATTTCCCTGATCCAATGCTGAGCAGTAGCAGCGTTACCAGTGCCATCAAACGTTGGGGGCTTACACCTCTGAAAATCCCCGTAGCTGCACCCCTTCGCCCTTTCTTCTACCTCAGAATCTTCATGGTTACCCAGACGATCTCCCTCGTTGCTCAACTCCTCAGTCTTGACCGCTCCTTTCTTATCAACCTTCTCTGAAGCCGCACTCTTTTTACTGTCGCCCTTAACCTGCTCCATAAATTCCGCAAGCAGAGCGGGCATCACTCCAGATAGGACCTGGTGCACCTCTTGGGCAATAGCTTCTTTCACTGTTCCTTCAGTTTTGCCTGGTCGGTGGTAGGCCCCTCGGCTTCCGTTTCCAACTCAACCTCCTCCTTAACTGGTTTGTCAACCGGCTTCCTGGTTGACCTTCTGGTCGGTTTCGCAGTTCCATCTGCAGTTTCTTTCGCCTTGTTAGGGGGCCTTCCCCTAGTGCTTCTCCGGGTGACCATAGCTGGAACTGCTTTCTTTGGTGCCATTCTCTCTACTTCCTATAAGATTCAGAATGTCAATATGGTCTTTTAAGGCAAGTTCAGATCACGACAAATTTTGTAAATTTTTAATAACAGTGGCCAGTTGTGATTAACTACTTACAAAACTTCTCATGCCCTAACCTTTCCTATCCTGAACCACACTAACACTAGAACCTGCTATACCTATTCTATGCACGTATAGGTCACATAATTTCAGATAGGCACCACAGATAATATTATCATACCCTACCCTCGGTTCTAACTTAAATAAGAAAGCACTACCCATCAGAAATATACTTATAACATACTTTGTTACCTCTTGGCATAAGGCTTCTTGGACTGGCATCCTTGACACTTGGTCCCATTATCTGTTTAAGTTTAGGTTTATAAAAATGTCTTCCCCAAATCTCTTAAACATTGGCTCTGATATCAACTTGTAAGACCCTCCTTTCCAGGTGGACCTCATAGTTGGTCATTCATAGCAAAACATCGATTTAAAGCAATTCTTTTACTCATATATGTATAAATATATATTGCAGCGGAAAATACTGTAATTTCAATTCATTACAATTAAATATATAAACAGTCTTTAATCTTCAAAACTATTTAAAAGTCCTCTTAAGCTTTTCTCCATCAGGGATGCCAGTCTTCTAGTGCCAAGAAGCTTCAGTCCCATGCTTCTATCCCATAGCTCTAACTCTCACCTGTCAACTGATATGCATACAAAAGCCAGCTTCGCTGAGTGAATTCTAGGTTTACTTTGCTAAATAACTTTTGTAAAAGATATTAGCTTTATCAGTTGAAAATAATCATTGTCTATCAAAATATCAATACACACAGGCTATCGCTTTATCAATACTTTATCATTTCTTGTTATTTATTACTCTTCTTTATCCGTCAATTCTCTGTCACTATCGGTGCCTAGGCTCGCCTAGGACTTTACCGACACGCCAATTAAGGACTTACTGTCGTACCCGATCAAGCCATTATTGTCATGCCAATTCAGGACTTACTGACCTGCCTGTTCGAGCATACTTTATCACTTTATCACTGGTGAGGGCACAATGAATGCAACCCTCCTTTATCAATTTGCTTGCAAGGCTTTACTTTATCACTTTATCAAGGTACACGTTATGGGCCCAATAACAATTCTTTAAGTTTCACTTATATCTTTAGTTTTCACATACACTTAACACATAATAAGAAGCAAACTCTTAGTTTAAGCATTCAAATTTCATCAATCATGAGAGATAAACTAGATAACTGACCCTCCGCGGGACAGCGGGGGTTCGGGGGCGGCAGCCCCTGATAGCGGGGTTCAAGGGGCGGCAGCCCCTAGTGGGGTCCAAGGGGCAACGCCCCTGGCTGGGGCCGAGCTGCCAGGTCAGCGCGCCCGAAAATTATTTTGAACTATTTAAATGGCACATTTTACTTTAGAAAATTTTATTTTCTTGATAAAAAGTCTTAAAAACCGTTCTCATAAAAGTATGTATTTTAGTATGCATATCACCCCAAAACATTGAAAACGGGTAAAGGAGGGGTCTAGAACTCACCTGAACTTGTCCAATAGCTTAAATTCTAAGCCTCTTAAGCTATAGCCTGAATACTCTAGCTGCACGAAAGTTAATATGCAAAAACGTCATTTTCTTCATAGTTTCGCCCACAGTTTCACTGGTAGTTTCGCTACCAATTTCGCTGGGTAGCACTTCTGTCAGTTTCGCTGGACAGATTCGCTGGCATGAGCGCCCAACTTTCGTTGGAATTTCCTAGTTTCGCAATGTCTAAGGTCAGCCTAAGTACTTAGCGAAGCTATCAGCGAAACTGTAGTTTCGCTAGGATTCTCCTAGTTTCGCTGGATAAATGCACAGTTTCGCTGGATGAATACTTAAATTCGCTAGATCGGGGCCCAGTTTCGCTGGATGAATAAAAACTAAGAACCAGCCCGTTTTTAACCCAAAATCTTTACTTTTTACGTCCAAATCCTTGGTTTACCTTTCATGAAACCAGATTTAGCCTTTTTACACGTTTTCATACGTAAAAATTTGACCTTTATGTGTTTCTTTGAACTTTTTAAAACCCCAAAACCCTAGAATCCGGGTTTGATCTACAGAAGGCCTTAGAGGTCGGTTCTTACCTTGTTTTGTTGCTGTTTCCTTGTGTTTTACTGCTCCAATCACCCAGCTCTCCAATCCTTCAACCCTTCAAACTCCAAATCTTGATTTTCTTCACTTTCTCTCTCTACTTTCTCTCTCTACTTTCTCTCTCTATGAATTTGGTGGCTCGGGTTGCAAGGTGATAGAATGGAACTGATTATGCATGTTTAAGGGCTGAATAGGGCCCTTAAACCCATCAAGCCTAGCCCATTAAGGCTAATTTGATCCATAGCCCACTAATTTACCCATTTATTTCTTAAATTAACCCTTAAAAGCCCATTATTATTAAATGGCTTGTTTCGGGAAATTTCGGGGCGTTACATGTTCTCAAATGTTAAAGTTACTACCTTTTACAAAAATTGTTAATGATGTAAACCTAGAACCCACTCAGCGAAGCTGACTGTTTTTATGCATATTAGTTGACAGGTGAGCTTTTGGGCTTGTGGGATGGGAGCATGGAGCTAACGCTTCTTGACATCTGAAGACTAGCATCCCTGATGAAGAAGAATATTAAGAGAATTTTAAAGACTATTCGATGTTTAATGATAATGTTTATATCTTAAATTTAATCAAGTTGTAATGAATTGCAATTACTATATTTTTCCGCTGCGATGAATATATCTAAATGCACGTTTTAAATCTATGTTTTGCTGTGAATGACCAACAGTGAGGTTTCCTGGGATCAGGGCCTTACAGAAGTTAACCTTTTTTAATTAATAGAATTATGAGATGTCACAGTCTCCCCAACTTAAAAGAATTTCATCCCGAAATTAAGAATGAACTTAAATGAACAAAAGGAGTTATAATGAAAGGTAAGTGTACAACGGCCAGTGATAGACGTTTGATTACAGATGAGATGTTTCACTTTATGGAATCTTACAAGTCTCTTGACATAACGCATGCCAATTTGAACTTTTCAGTGAAATGCGATACGTTTTGAGATGAAATGTTGGAAAACGATGACGAGTTACCGGGGTATGTTAGACTTATAAGCCACAACGTCTAGAATGTAGTTTTGTAGTAAAGTACTGCCTCGAAATCAATAAAAGACCAACAATTGTATGAAAGGTTTGACCGTCGGAATTTAAGAATCCCAAACGTCACTATTTATAACGAAGCGATCTTTACACGTATCTTATGAATATGTATTGCTCCTTTGACCAAACCATTGGACTAAGGATAATATGATATGTGAAGATTTTGGAATGAGTTCACAACGATGATTAGAAACATTGCTAATAGCAGAAAGATGAATTGATCATCAAAATTAACGATCGATGTTTAACGACATACCACGGTATACGAATATTTGAGATAGTTACAAGTCAATTTCTCGACCCGTTATCCCACATGAAACAATATAAAATTAGTCAATCGATCTTTAACGCATCAATTGTCATCATAACATTTTAAGTAAGAGGCATTTTAGCAACGAATAGTTAAACAGGAGGCTCATAAGGATACGAATATTTGGATTGGGCATTTAAGAAGATGGGACACTTGGACACATACCAAGCTATGTCTTTTCTTTTATAACAAGTCCACGACTACAAGTTACGAAAATTATGAACCTTTATATCCACATCGCGATGAAAGTAATAAAGAGTCTTGTTGTTCAAGATCAAGATAGAATTTTAATGATTTCCAAGGTTAAGGATTCAAAAGTGATTTAAGAAGTGACGCGGACAATAGGAAATGCATCTGTAAATATATTGTAAGGATAGCAAATTTCTAAGTACAGTTGAGAACATTCGTGTGTCTAGAAAGACATGAACACAAGTTGATAATGTCTTTACTTGACAGAAAGATTGTTTACGAAGGCTACATCGCACAATCAGGTTTTAATGATAACTCAAAATGAAAGTTGATAAATAAGGAATAAATGGTTCCATGTAGTTAGATCAAATCAAAACATGAGGATAAAGGTAAAGACGTCGATTTAAGAATTTAAATGCTCCAAGTTCGGAATAAAAATTAACCTAAAGCGACGGGTCTTCTTTCAAGTTCAGAAATCATGCTTTGGCTTGATAGGTCGAAACACTAACATCGATTAACCCTTCAAGTTACTACATGTTTCTTGTCAATTGATTTAAAACCTTGATAAATTTGAGATCAAGAAATGAGAATAGCCACTAAGGTGTGGTTTTCACTCCTAGCTTGATGGTGTATTTCCCAAGGTATGACCACTAACTTACCAAATCAAAAAGTTCGATCCTAACTCATTGTTAAGGATCCATAGAAATAAGATGAGGTAACTCACCATTAAGGTAAAGGAAATCACTCCTATCTTAACGGTGAGGTTTTACAAAAACAAAATATAACAAAATAAACTTCTTCATCAAAATCCAGAATTCACTCCTACTTTGATGAGGTCGTTTCATTTGAGAAAATACAATCCATAAAAATCAAATTATCATCAAGGTATAGAATTCACGCCTATCTTGATGATTGAGCTTCATAATAACAAGAAAACAATCGAAGATTGATATTTGTCACCAAAGTACGGGTTTCAATCCTATTTTGGTGAGATCATGTCATTCGTGAAATACAAGTTCCAAAGAAAATAATTGGAATCAGTCCTCAAGATAAGGAAATCACCCTGATCCAGAGGATGAAATTTCATAAAACACACAATTGGAAACCATTTACCGAGACGAATGAAGAACCATCACCTAAGTAAAGGAATCACCTCTGTTTCGATGGGATAAAACTATGTAGGGGATACGAGTGTCCTTAGTCATAGGTTGACTTGCAAACTCTTGCATCTCCCATAGTGCAAACAGTACAAAATTCGACTTAACAACGAAAGGAAAAGAATATCGATTAGGAATTCCGCAAAATTCAAGTTACATCAACGTAACAAAAGGGAGATCATGCTTACAAGATTTAAGGTCAAAGTTCAAGAAAAACATAATTAGTTATGACGGTTTTCAAATCTTGAATGGTTTAAATCAGGAGGACGAAATCAATGACAAGAATGATTCAACACCACAATGAGATGTGAACATTCGATTCACAATCGAAAGGAAATACATGGACTTCTCAAGATATGAGGTCAACCATAACCTTATTGAAGACACGCGTACCTATAAGCGATCACTCATCTCGTGGATTAAGTAATTGGATTCAATGGTCGAATCAGGTTACTATTTGCACCTTGCCTAGACAAAGTATCCCGAGATGTAGGAGTTTCACCTTACAGCATTGCATGACTTTAGTTATGGGACACATTTTTAAGGAGATTTGAAAACCATAAGTAATGATTTAGAGTTTTGAAGACCATTCGGTTCAGATTCCCAATATCTTTGGATATATTAAGAGTCATATACACGTTGGTCAAGGTATAGAAATAGTTTCATGAAACGCCCAATCATGTAACGATGTTTAAATGTAGGAGTTGAAATGTAAGATGAGTTCAATATCAACAGGAACATTCTCTATGATGAGAAGATATTAAAGCTTTGGTTATAACCCAGTTCACAGAATCAAGGATTTTTAAGATACAAAGAGGATGGTTCTATTTGGTAACGCATTACCATTTAGAATCGTTGACACGTCAAGGTAAATTGACCCATTTACCTTAGAGACTTTGTATGTTGACCATAGTTTATCACTCATCCCAGAAATCCCCAGGTATGTATAACTAGTCTCGCAATGAGATTTATACGATATGCTTGCCTTAGCCCAAAGGCCTTTTGCCAGGAAATCCAGAATACATGTGTCTATGTGTCACACAAATATCTTTGGTTCATAGAATCAAAGCCTTGATGAGATTTTCATAGATTAGACATAGAGTCTAAGGAATTGAACCCACGATGATAAGTGTAGATTCCACATGTCGTTGAGAATAGGTTTAGGAAGTTCATTTGTCGGGGAGAATCAAAGAGTTAAAGTTAAGTTTAGGGAGACAAGTAACCAAGGTAATTAATTATAAGGCACACCTATCTAAGGGCATCATATTGCACAAAAGGCATCCCTAAGTAAATAGCATCATGTGACATACAACAATAAGTAAGCACAAGTTTATAAGGTTCTTTCTATGAGGTTCATGCAACTATAGTCTAGGTCACCATTTATAATAACCTAAATCCCTATAGTTATGGGCTCTGATACCAATCGGTCACACCCCAACCTTGACGGCGGAAACGTTGAGATGTGAGAGTTAAGATCGTTCACAGTGATAGACCGTCGTTTAGTCTTTCAAAAACCTAATTAACCTAGGTAGCTAGGGTAAGTAAGGTATCGTATCCACAGAGGAATCAGTGGTTAATTTTAGCCTCTAGTTATGTTCTAAATGATTAGAAAAAGAAATTATGAAGATGTGATTTAAAAGAAAAACAAAGGACTCTTGAATGGATTGAATTCAATGATAACAGACGTAACCTCTTCCAAACTTCAGGTTCAAGGTTTCACATAAAACTCAATTGTTTATTAAACACCATATAGACATAGTGTTTTGAAATCAGTTAAGATAGTAATTGGAGACAGGTTGTTGTCAACAAACCTATACAACTAATCATATCAAATACTAGTATAATCCAATTATCCAATAAATCAGTATCAAGTCAACCCTCTTCAGTCACCCAATCCGTTTCTAAGCTTTGTCATCAACCAAAACACGATTGTAAAGAAATAACTTGAAAAACTGATAAATTGTTTATTAACTAAAGCATCAATTTGCTAAACGTTTGTCATCACATAATCAAATCAAATACATAAAAATTGAAACAAATATGAGACCTATAAGAACCATCCGTCTGGAAGAAGTCATAAGAGAATTAGCCGCTCATGTTTGTGAATCTGATGTTGGAAGGCATGATTGATGGTGTAATGATGAATGGATCCTTTGGAATGGTGAAAGAAGCTCTTTGGAATGCCCAAAATTCTTTCCCAAAGGTTGGAAGCCGAATTGGAATAAGAGATGCGCTAAAAACCCTAAAAACATGCTTTTAATGAGATTTCCCATCGGTTACACCGTAGCCTACGCTAGCCACCGTAGGCTACGGTGGACACCTTTCTGTTTTAGTGTTTTTTCTTCAGTTTCTTTTGTGCGACTTTCCGAGAGCTTTCCGTCGACTGGTAATGGTCCCCGTAACTCCATCCCTAGCTCAAGTTATGTTCATTTTACCGTTGCAAGGTCCCTTAACATCTTCATCCTTTTATTTTTGATCTCTTGGCTCCCGTTTACATCCCGAAACTCTCATATCATGAATATTCTTTGTGTTTCACCTTTAATCATCATAAACACCAATCCAACCACCACTCATCACATAAGTTCTCCATGTAAGTTTCCACTTTGGTTATTTTACCTACAAAAGTACATTCGCTCGTAGTTAATCAATTCCATGTTAATTAAACACACAAATACACATAACATTAACTATTTAAGAGCATTAAACATCATCCCAACACACTCACATCACATCCCCACACTTATCTCTTTTTCGTCCCTGAAAAAGAATTATGCTATGGAATCACAGTCAAGTGAAATCCGTCTCCAAATACTTAGATTATTTACTTGTAAGGGTCTAATAACATGTTAACTGTGATTGCAAGTATAGGAATCCATCTAAACCCAAACCAGTTTTCAAGTTTCTCATCATATTAAATTGGTTCAAATGGGTCAGTTAGCCTAAGGTCTCACACCAAGATACAATAGCTTCACCTATTCCCATCTCAAGCTTTTGGAATAAAAGGGTAATCAAAAGACTATCCTAATCATTTTATGAGAAAGCCAAAGAATTCCAAGAATCTGATTCTTTTTTTTCTTCTTTATTTGAGCTTTAGACATTTATTATACCTAACTCAGAGGTCGTCTCAACCAGAGTCACCATCCCCAAAAGAGACATACATAAGCTTTAGTATTCTTTTTTTTTACTTAACCCAGAGGAAGTCTCAATCAGAGTCACCATCCCCAAAAGAGAACATCTTAGGCTTCATTATTCGCGTCTAGCTCAATTTGTTTTCCTTTTTTTACATCTGAATTGAAAAATTATTAAGGTTTTAACTTAAAACGACTTCCTAAAGTTATTTGGGCAGTTTCAGTTTCCCCATTATTCCTAGATGAGAACCCACGAGGCATCCTAACATAATTAAGATTTATTAGTTCAAAGGAAGCTTGTCTACCGGTTAGGCCTACCCACATATCACAAATCAAATAACGTGTTCAACCCAATTTGTATTCTCATACATATAATATTTAAAAAGTTGAACTACTTGACTTTACCTATCATTTTCTATATTTTTTTATGCAACTTTCTCACTCAGGGACATATCTATGATTTTTTTCTATTATCATCATTTTTATCTCCTCATTCCCACACTTGGAATACATAGTCTCCAATGTATGGAATTAAGGTTAAGTGCAAAATTTCCAACTCTTTCATTTAAACCAACATTAACAAGCGACTATCCAAGCAAAACCGACCCAAAACACAACACCAAAACCATTCCCAACACATAGATATTAACACCACCAGGATTACCTAACAAATAAAAATAATTAAACACCAAGTAATAAATAACTAAGATAAGGAAAGTGTACGTGAACCTGATCATAGGCAATCATATTGTGCTTCATTAGTAAGACCTCCATGTGTATCCCCACACTTGAGTGATTGTATCTGGTGCTTAAAACTGAAAAAGAAAATAAAGAAAACAGAATACACCAAAAAAAAAGCACTAAAGGAAAATAATAAAACTCGGGTTGCCTCCCGATTAGCGCTAAGTTTTAGGTCTTCAGCCAGACCGTACCCTATATTCATCAAGGCGGTTGGGATGGATGCTTGCATTCATTCCTCATTAACTCATTCCTCTCATCGTCATACTTCCACCAAGTCTGCACAAAGAGTGAAAACAATTCTCTCTCAAGATGAGGAACTTGTTGTTTCTTTCCTTTCCGTTTTCTTTTCCTTGACCTTCGAATCTTTCCCTTCTCTAAGTTCTGATCTTCTTCCTTCTCATCTGCCCTATTGGTCACACCAAAATCTTCTTTGTTCGGGTGGTTCACCCTTTCAGGTAATTCAGAGTTGCTAATATTCAGGTTAGGTAAGTTTGAGAATATTTTAACATTCAACTTTTTTTCACCAAATCTCATTCTTATTGTTCCTTCTGCACAATTAACAGTTGTGTTAGCGGTAGCCAAGAATGGTCTACCCAAAATAATAGTTGGTTGTGCGTTCTTCACATAATCCAACACTAAGAAGTCAACTGGGTAATACAACTCTCCTACCTTCATAATCACATCCTTTACAATCCCCCTAGGACATATGGATGTCTGATTAACCAATAACACATTGGTGTGGACTCTTTGTAACTGACCAAAGTCGTACCAATCATACAAACTCCCTGGTAATATGTTCACCTTTACCCCAACATCCAGTAGTGCTTTATCCACTTTAAACTCACCCACTTGTATTGAAATAGCAAGTACTCCTGGATCTTGGAGTTTTGAAGGACGGGTACCTAAAAACATGACACTTGCACTTGCACTCAACTCCACTTGAGTGGGACATTTGTATCGTCGTTTTTGGGTACTCAAACCTTTCAGACACTCAATATTATCAGGATTTTCTTTAATTATATTCAAACAGGGTAAATTAATTTTTCTCTTTTCGAATTTCTCCTATCTTTCATCCTGTGTTGGATCCTGTTCCTGATTAATTGATACTTGGGCGATCAAAGCTGAAGGAAATGGAACATTCAGAGATTTGTTTACCTCTTTACCTTCTAATTTAGTTTATGAAATTAAATCATGATCAGAGTCATACTTATAAACTCCACCACACTCTTAACCATTGGTGGTGGAGTCTGTTCAACCCTAGAAACCTCAGTTGATGTTTGAAAACTTACTGTACTGGTGTTTGCACTGTGTGTGTTTTGGGAAGTGTGAGGTGTCAGGTCGACTTGATTAAAATTAGATGACTTACCTAAATCTCTTATTACTGAAACTACCTCAGATAATTGTGCAGCTAATTGTGTGGTGTGTTCCACCAACACTTGATGATCTTTCGCATGTCTATATTGTTGTTGCACGACTTCTTTGATCAAACTTGTCAATTCCTTGATAGCTGAATGGATATCATCCAATTCAGATTGACCGATTTGTCGACTCCTTTGATTCTGCCAGTCGTCCTGATAGCTTCCTTCTCCATTTAAACCTCTTGAGTGGCGACCTTGATTGTAATTGTTTGGACAGTCTTGAGCCTAATGACCAAATTCTCCACAGCACATACATGGCTCATAATAGTCTTGACCATCATCATAATACCTGTCCATGAAAAACCTACACACGTACACAACCTCGTGTAATACTGAACAAGGAAACTAAACTAAGCTAAAAGAAATTAAAAACAAAGTTGAAAAGAAAATATTTTTGGATTAATTTTTTTTACTAAAATAAAAGAACTAACTAAGCTAAAACTAAAACTAAGCGCACCGATTCCCCGGCAACGGCGCCATTTTGATAGACCGTCATTTAGTCTTTCAAAAACCTAATTAACCTAGGTAGCTAGGGTAAGTAAGGTATCGTATCCACAGAGGAATCAGTGGTTAATTTTAGCCTCTAGTTATGTTCTAAATGATTAAAAAAAGAAATTATGAAGATGTGATTTGAAAGAAAAACAAAGGACTCTTGAATGGATTGAATTCAATGATAACAGACGTAACCTCTTCCAAACATCAGGTTCAAGGTTTCACATAAAACTCAATTGTTTATTAAACACCACATAGACATAGTGTTTTGAAATCAGTTAAGATAGTAATTGGAGACAGGTTGTTGTCAACAAACCTATACAACTAATCATATAAAATACTAGTATAATCCAATTATCCAATAAATCAGTATCAAGTCAACCCTCTTCAGTCACCCAATCCGTTTCTAAGCTTTGTCATCAACCAAAACACGATTGTAAAGAAATAACTTGAAAAACTGATAAATTGTTTATTAACTAAAGCATCAATGTTGGGTCTGAAAGATAGTCTAATATTATCAACACAGTCAAAGTCAACAAAAGTCAACATCACGGTCAAAGTCAACAAAAGTCAAACGTCACGTTCGGGACGAAGATTAGATACAAGACGTTGAAGATATATTCGTCTAGGATGTTTATTGTTAATAAATATATTTTGTGTCGACAAAATATATTTAATCTTGTTTTTAGACATTTTGGGTTTTATTTGTAATTTCTAATTGTCATAGGTTAGGGTCCTAAGTGTCATTAGTAAATTGTCATTTACTATAAATAGTAAAGTATGGCAATTAGGGTTAAAAAGCTTGAAGGAGCTATGTGATTAGGGTTTCCACTTTCAGATTATTTGGTAATCACATTTGAATCAAACAAGGGGTTTTTGAGTTGTTCTTGGTGTTCATCTTTGTTCATCATATTTTATGTGTTTGATCTAAATCTTCATTGTTGTTTGATTGATTCAAGAGCTCCTGGACTAACAATTTGGTATCAGAGCCAACTTGAATCAATTTCTACTGCTGATTTGAAGATTTTGTTACTAATTTTGAAATTTCTTAGAGAGATAAAATTGGGTTTTAGAGAGAGAAACTAGATCTGAGTTTTTGTGTTCATCCATATCACTGTTTTGATCAGATCTACAACATTTCACAATAGATTTACAACATCTGATATCATATTTTACATCTACAAATCGTTTTATACAAGAAATCGAAAAGAAATTTGAAGTTTGAAGGTGTTTCTCTCTCACACACACTGTGTGTGTTCTTGGTGTTCTTGGCAGCCTTGAAGAACCTTCAACATCTTCATCCAGCGAATTTAGCACTTTTCTGAATGAAAGTTCAAGGTTTTCCGGCGAAACTAAGGTTTTCCGGCGAACTTGCCGGCGAACTTGTCTTTTCCGGCGAAGTTTCCGGCGAATCTATCTTATTTACTACCCAGCGAAAGTAAAAGTGTTCTCAGATCCAACACCACCCACCACAACCTATACAGCCCATAACCAGCGTTGATTCACCACTGCTGTGACAACAACCAACAACAACCCACAATCGTTGAGCTTCACCACCACAAATCCACCACCGCCAACCCTAAAAACCACCGTCGCACCAACCGCCTGCAACGCTTCCTCTCTTATCGCGGCCACCACCACGAACCACAGATCCATCGTCGGCCACATCCCCATCACAACCACCTTTGAATTCCACAACGACCCAACACCTCGCAGCCCCTCATCCGTCCACCCCCCCCCCGTGAATACACCACTAGAACCATCGACCAACTGTGACCGCGACCACCTGAACCAACTGTGACCGCGACCACCTGAACCAGCTGTGCCCACGACCATCGACCACCCGCACCCGAGGCCACCACTCGCGGCCTCCACCGCGAACCCAGCCACCACCGGCGCACCTCACCACCCCTTTTCACCATCGCGACCTCCATCACCACCGGCCCCTCACACCCTTCCCCCGTCGCCCTCCAACCTTACCCTCCTCCCTTCGTGGCCACTGAACCACCACGCAGACCACCACCAATCGCGACCTACCTACTTCCCGATTCGCGATAACACCGGCTGTTAGCGTGGAGCCATTGTTACCTTAAAGCTCTCGATGAACATGTTGGCTGATGATGATGAAAGAAGAAACTCAAAGGGAGTGTTTGTGTGTGTGTTGATTGTGGGAGAAGAGAGTTTGTTTGTGAGGTAAAGCAGAAGAAAGATTGAAGGGATACCGAGAGAGAGAGGCAGAGACTTTGAGAGAGTTTGAGGGAGTTTGAGGTTGTGTTTGAGAGTACTCTTCAAAGATCAGATCTGAAGTAGTTGTTTTATTAGTATTTGAATCACATCTGAGAAGTGATTTAGGGTTTTAATTGGTAATTGGGTTAGCTTTTATTGGGCTGGGTTTGGCTTCAACAAATTGGGCTGATTTAAAAAAAATTGATTTATGGGCTCATTAAAATCAACCAAATTGGGCTAACAATTGTTTGAATCTTAACAATGTGGACTAGTTAAAGATTAATAATTGGTTTGTATTTTTCTTAATTAATGTCATCCCGATTAAGAAATATTCAATGATTTTTGAAGATTTATAAAAAAAAAAACAAGCTGACCTGGCAGCTTGACCCTAGTTGCTAAGATTTTCTAGCGTGACATTTAAAAAAAATATATATTTTCCCGGGGGAGAATTATTTTACAATTTTTATGAAAAATATTTTGGGTCGTTTAATTATTTAAAAATGTCATCTTCAGAAGACCTTAAATCAGATAATCTCACAATGGCATAAAGTCGGTTTGACTGTTTTGCAGATACAAAGAATGAAACAACACTACTCATCAACTTTGATCGAAGTGCTGAAATCAGGGATCAGAAAAAGAAATCAATCACACTTTGGTTGCTGAAGTGGTTGAAAGTGATGATGACTTCATTAAAAACTTTGATCCATTCAAAGAATTCTGGTGTGAAGCTCATGGAGAAGCTACCGCTGATAATGTTTGGTCAAGCCCGTGTGAAGTTCAAAAGGTCAAGGATTGTGAGATTGGTGAGAAGCTGGTTGGAAAAACTGTTGTTCAAGAAGGGTTAGTATGTGAAGCTGTGGTTCAGAAGAAAACAGTTGGGCAGGTGCCTAGGGATGTTGCTGAGAAACAGGTTATCGCTAAGGAAGCTATGTATGCTGCTGAGGGTACAAGAGCCGAGGGTTATGAAGCTGAGAAGACAAAAATGAAGATGGAAGTGGTGATTGAGGAAGCCAAGAAAGCAGCTGTGGAGGAGTACAAAAGGAACACTCCTTATTGCCAATATGATCGTGCTCTCGCGGCAGAAAAACTGGTAATGGGTCTTCCTTATGATATTATTGAAGACATGTGTTCCTCCGCATGCAAAATCTGTTTAGTTGGAATATACAAGGCTAATAGGTTGTTAATAGAAAATGAAAATGAATTGAAACGAAATAACAAAGAGCTTAAAATGAATGAATCAAAATATTTCATGAAATTGAGAGAAGCTTTGAAAGAAAACGAACATTTGAAGAGAACTCTTTTGGAAAAGAACTGTGAAGTCAATTACTTGACTGAACAAGTTACATTTACTGAGTTTGAAATAAGAAAACTTAAAAATAAGTTGGAAAAATGGACTCTTTCGGGTATGAAACAGGAGGAATTATGCAAAAGACAAAGGGGGGCTAAAATCAAGACCGGTTTGGGTCATGAAGATAAAGCATATGTTTATCCTCCACCTAGTACTTTCTGTTATTCTCCTACACCCACTCCTCATCCTACAAATGAGTTGATTCAAGAGATTATTCAGAAGGATACTAATAGTTTGCATGCAGGATTAGAAGGGGTTAACCTTAAAGAGGTGCGAGATTATTATGATTCTCCTATTGGTATGGGATACTGTAAAACCGGATGCTGACAGTCAAGCTAATGATTGTTCAGTTCCTGTTGTTTGCAAACCTGTAACAGTTGTTTCTTCTAACTTCTTTAATAAGTTTAAAACAGGTGAAATTCCTACTTATGAGCCTGTTAGGAGTGTGCGAAAGAAGAGATTGTTCAGGAATCACCTAATCATCAAGCTACAACAACAGCAACACATTCAAATCCTATTAATCAAGATCCACTAGAAGTAGAGGTGCCTATTGAAGACTGGAAAAGTTCTGATGACGAATCAAAGACAAAGGAAAGTCCTGGAGATTCAGAGATCAATATGTTATCTGAAGCTTTCACATCTCAAAAGCTTCTAAAACCTGAATCACGACCAATACGGATTTTATCTCCAACCGCAAAACAAACCATCCATTCATCCAAAACTCAGCAGAAGCACTCACCATCTTCATCTTCTATCCATCAAGCTTGTCACAAACCTACCTTAAAGTGTGCCAAGTCACCAGTCATACAAAAGGGTTCTTGCGAGAATGCTCCGATTTCATCTCCTCAAACATCACACTTCAAATCACAGACCAGTTTAAAATCCAAGTCGACAAAGCCTCAAAAGGTTCACTCTCCTGATATCCAAAAGACGAAGATTCAAGGTTATCAACAAGCTGCAACAACCTCAAAGGAGGATCTACCCTCTCCTGATGTCCACGGGACTACAAAGAACCAAAAGCCTTTCAAGGCTTGTTTTAGATATGGAAAAGAAGGTCACGTGCTAAAGAAGTGTCCTCAGGTTCAAAGGAATGCTCCAGACGGTAAAGGCAATACGGGTTGCTTCTCTGGATCAAGAGGTAAACAACACACATCTTTGAATGGTTGGATGAAAAACCCTCCCTCCAAACCTTTTCATGTGAAGCCGGTTTCACATGATACAAAGATGAAAATGACCAAATCTTCAACACCAAATTCTTTTCCTTCTAGTCTTAAACAGAAAATGATTTCCAAATTTAATTCATTCAAATCCAAGTTAATTGAACCGAAACAAATTTGGCAAATTAAAAAGAAGGATACAGCAATCCCCGATTGTTTAAACGGGTGTGTGCAGAAGCTTGTTACTTATCTTGATGAAAAAGGAACTTCCAGGACTACGATGGTCTGGGTTCCTCTTTCTAACTAATCTGTTTATGAGTGCAGGAACAATTTAGGAGGACTGTTAGTAATCCAGTTTACTGACAGAGATTGTTCCTAATTCAAATTTGAGGCGGAACATACAGGTTAAGGTCATGGTATTATATCCACAATCTGGATTTTTATCTGCATTCTCACAGTTCTTACTTCACAGTCACTGCATATTTCTTGATAATTCATTTCTTCTCTTGATAATCAGTGTAGTTTGGAAGACCTTCTTTTGTAAATTTCTATTTTTGTACAGTTTAAAAATATAAAAAAAACATAAAAATATTAACAAAAATTAAAAAAATTATAATAGGTTTGCTAAAATAAAAATTTAGGGGGAGAGTACATCAAAAGTAAATAAAAAGGAAAAGAGAACTGGGAACTTGATTCGAGATGATTGAGAAATGATTGTATATCTTCTTGAAATGTTTGTTTTTGCATGACTTGCATTTTTAAAATAAGAAATGATAGTAATTGATGCTGTTATCTGATTTACTCTTATTTTTAATTGCAAATAATAGAAAAAACAAATAGATTCTTTAATGATATGCTTGGTAGGCTCAGCCTGAAGAATAAAGTAGACAGCAGCATGATGATTTAAATTAAATATATGCTTATGGATGTCTGGATTTACGCAATCATTTTGGCCTGCACGAAAACTGAGTCCCGATAAAAATTGGATTGAGAATTGATCTTTCACCCACCATGATGATAAGCTATATCTCTATCTCTTTGCCATGTTTGGTGTATTTATGTGTCTTGTGTTTGTGCTAATCTCCTCTGCTGTACGGAAGTACTGACCTGGAGTGATGATCTCCTTTGCTGTATGATAGTACTGACCTGGAGCTCTCATCGGCACATGATTAAATGGTCATCTCCTTTGTTATACGTGAGTATAGACCTGGAGCTCTCATCATTTTAATCTAAGTTGTGTCAAATCATCTAAATGATGAATTCATCACAGAATGCAATATTCTGTTGATAATCACTTACACACTCATGCACAAGCCTTGTTCTATAAAGATCATAACAAAATTCAAGAAATCCTGAGGTTGGGTGAGGGTTTTTGCCAAATGATTATGGGGTCCTAGCATTCTAAAGTGCTTAATCGAATCTTAACGAATCATCTGATACTTGTTGAAAAAGATAGGGCATGAGTTTAAGTGGACAAACATATCAGCAATCGTTATTGATCTGTTTGAGAATTTCAAAATCATTCAAAGACTGTGATTGGATTCAGTTATCAGTATGATCTCATTGCTTGTCGATGATTAATTTCATCTTTATGCTAAAGTATATTTTGAGGATGTGATCTCATGATCGATTCAGTTCTCGGTTATAAAAAAAAAATAGATATATAAAATTAAAAAAAATTAATTAAAATTAAAAAAATATTATATATATAATAATAAAATATAATAAATTTTCATTTTAAAATTCTTTTAGGTCTTCCATATTATGCTGTTACAATTTTATCATTTTCATGCATTTCACGGGAAATTGCACACACAAACGAACACGGGTTCGCTTTTTTTTCACAAAGATAAACACGGGTTTATTTTGTTAAAATGAAATGATCTAATTAGAGATGTCGAGATTGTGTTTGAGAATGTGTTTCAGATTTTTGCTACAAGTGATGGCCGATCATCAGTTGAGCAGTGTACCTGATCAGAGAACCTGTTCCTCTAGTTTGCAAAAGATACCGAGCTAGGAATCCTCCTCCTACATCTTCTGAAGCACTCGAGATTAGAGAATTGGGAAAGCTTTTAAATATCTTCACAAACGATGCATAGAAAAAGGGGGAACTTGTGAGATAAAGATCTTCAGCAACAAAATTTGGGAAGCATCAGTCTAGAGGGAATATTGTTGGACCTCAACATTAAGACTGAAGCTTACCAAATTGAAGATCAAGTTCAGTTGACTTATCGGTGCTGATCACGATGAAAGACGTTGATAATAGTAGACTAAGGGGAATATTGTTGGGTCTGAAAGATAGTCTAATATTATCAACACAGTCAAAGTCAACAAAAGTCAACGTCACGGTCAAAGTCAACAAAAGTCAAACGTCACGTTCGGGACGAAGATTAGAGACAAGACGTTGAAGATATATTCGTCTAGGATGTTTATTGTTAATAAATATATTTTGTGTCGACAAAATATATTTAATCTTGT
Organism: Flaveria linearis; assembly: GCA_024085815.1. NCBI lineage: Eukaryota > Viridiplantae > Streptophyta > Magnoliopsida > Asterales > Asteraceae > Flaveria > Flaveria linearis. Next base: position 85,899 of record JABSNV010000657.1, read on the forward strand.
TTTTAGACATTTTGGGTTTTATTTGTAATTTCTAATTGTCATAGGTTAGGGTCCTAAGTGTCATTAGTAAATTATCATTTACTATAAATAGTAAGGTATGGCAATTAGGGTTAAAAAGCTTGAAGGAGCTATGTGATTAGGGTTTCCACTTTCAGATTATTTGGTAATCACATTTTGAATCAAACAAGGGGTTTTTGAGTTGTTCTTGGTGTTCATCTTTGTTGATCATATTTTATGTGTTTGATCCAAATCTTCATTGTTGTTTGATTGATTCAAGAGCTCCTGGACTAACAATCAATTTGCTAAACGTTTGTCATCACATAAGCAAATCAAATACATAAAAATTGAAACAAATATGAAACCTATAAGAACCATCCGTCTGGAAGAAGTCACAAGAGAATTAGCCGCTCATGTTTGTGAATCTGATGTTGGAAGGCATGATTGATGGTGTAATGATGAATGGATCCTTTGGAATGGTGAATGAAGCTCTTTGGAATGCCTGAAATTCGTTCCCAAAGGTTGGAGGCCGAATTGGAATAAGAGATGCGCTAAAAAACCCTAAAAACGTGCTTTTAATGAGATTTCCCGTCGGTTACACAGTAGCCTACGCTAGCCACCGTAGGCTACGGTGGACACCTTTCTGTTTTCATGTTTTTTCTTCAGTTTCTTGTTGTGCAGCTTTCCGAGAGCTTTCCGTTGACTGGTAATGGGCCCCGTAACTCCATCCCTATCTCAAGTTATGTTCATTTTACCGTTGCAAGGTCCCTTAACATCTTCATCCTTTTATTTTGATCTCTTGGCTCCCGTTTACATCCCGAAACTCTCATATCATGAATATTCTTTGTGTTTCACCTTTAATCATTATAAACATAAATCCAACCACCACTCATCACATAAGTTCTCCATGTAAGTTTCCACTTTGGTCGTTTTACCAACAAAAGCACATTCCTCGTAGTTAATCAATTCCATGTTAATTAAACACACAAATACATATAACATTAACCATTTAAGGCATTAAACATCATCCCAACACACTCACATCACCAAAATTTGATCGTTGTCGAAGTAACAATCAAATAAGATGTTAAATGTGTGTTCCTATTCACCTTAAACTAGTTAGGGTAAGTAGGGTTGTCGAACCTCGTGGAATTAGTGGTCGGTGTGTTGTAAATAGATTTGTAAGAAACAGTTAACCAAATTATCAAATTACTTAAACTATTACCTCTTGGCTGTATAAATTGGATTTTTGGAATGATTAAGAAATTAACTAAGAAAACAAATTGTAAATGCGTGAACTTGATTAAGAAGACAGTTATGAGAAAGAGTAATCCGCTCCGGGATTAAGGTTTGGTTTTCGGTAATCGTTTAGTCCAACTTGGTAGAAAATCCTTAATGGGGATTCTATGTGTGTAATGATTAAGTGATATTGATAATCAGTACTTAATGTGTCACACCCTCATTTTCCACGTATGAGGTTTTACCGTCAGGCGTGTGACATAACCAGGATCTCAGATAAGCATCAGTTACACCAAACGATTCGATAATTACAAATCATATAAGTTGATTAATTTTAATAAAACAAACCAAATATATTTAAGTATTACGGAAGCGAAAAACAGGAAAACATTTAACAGCGGTTTTGGAACACGCAAACACGCGTCCAATCCAATTTATGTAAAGCACATGAAATTAAATCCCAAAAATAGTTTGGGATGAACGTGGAATGACATGCAGTGGATGCTGTGCTCCTAAACGTGCCACATCAATGTCCTGAGAGAAAACATGCAAAAGTCAGTACAAGACTGGTGAGTTCATAGGTTTATCAGAAAACAGTAAGTATCAGTATTGAAATTCTCGGATTTTGTAATCAAAGCATATAATGGGTAGTTAGTCCATAATGATCACTATGTGTATGAAATCACGACCGAGCTGACATGTAATCATATAATAAAGTAGGCCCCGGCTGTGGATCCCACACCACAACACAGTAAAACAGGATAAACCGTTCACCCGTTTGACCAGCTAGCGCGACTAGCCCGGGCGGGGTATGTCAATCCCAGTAGATCTACTAACAATCACCTCGCTACTTGCGTATTAACGGTCTGAAGGGCAAAGTATACAAACATAGTATCAAGTATATGCAGTATCACAAAAACCCAATGTAATGTAACGTTTATGAAAAAACATGTTTCTCTCCCCCAAAAATAGTATAAAGTAAAAGTGGGGCTGTAAAATCACCTTGAACTGATGTAATGAAATGAACAAGAGCTTCAAAGAATGATGGCAATGCACGATCAAACAAGATCAACACCTATTATTAATTGTAATTAAGTTTTTAAAATGTGTTCAACGCGAATAAATACATTTGGTCGGATTCGGGTCGGTTCGGTTTGACGCGCGACACGCACACAAGTAGGTGTATATATGTTACAAGATTTAAGTTTGATAATACGATTAACGTTAAATCAAGGATTAAGGTTTTGATAGAATTATGAGGTTTTTAATAAGTATTAAGTTTACAAATTATTTATTTACATTATGATTCCTTTAGAAGGATTATATATGTATGTTTTGATATTTCGGAATGATATTAAATATAAGAATGACGTGGTTCAATTATGTAATTTATAATTATCCAAGGATAATAAAAAAAATAGTATTTCGATTAATAATAAGATATTAATCTATACCAAAAAATAGTATTTCGATTAATAATAAGATATTAATCTATACCATTAATTAAAATATATTTTATAAGAAATAACATACAATTACATTTGTAAATAATTTGTGAAATTACAAGATGTATAATTTCTACAATTTCCATGGTTAATCCATAATTAAACACAATATAGTGTCCATTTTTGTAAAAATAATTATTCATAATATTTATAGATAATATTTATAAAAATTATTAAGGTTTTCCAATAAATAAATTTACAGAAAATATTTATGTAACATTTTAAATAAGGAAAGTTTATAAAACTTATTTTTATGATTTTTAGAAATTTTTACATATTTTTTTAAAGGTCAAAAAGCTTTAAAAAAATAGTTGTAGGTAGCCGGGTTCGAACCCGGGACCTCCAACTCGCACACCCACACACATACCAGTGGACCAAAGGCCTCAGCCACGATTAAACTTGGTTCCAAATGATTTTAAACTTTCTTAACCCATTTCCCCAAATTCAAGAACCCTAATTCTATTTCGATCAAATTGAAGATCAAATCGAATCTGTTAATGAATGAATTCATGGGGATTTTGATCCCCATGTATAAACGAGTATGTATGTATGTTCAATTACCCGAATTAAGATTGTTTGGATGATGAACTAGACGAAGAACAGACCGCGACTAGGTCGTGAATGATTCGGGTAGCAAATGATGTTGATACTCGAATTCACTTTGCAGATAGATTGTAAACTTGATGATAAGCAAAAGCCCTCTATTAATTTTGAGTAATAACACTCAGAAGATGATAATCGACTACGTTGCAGGTCGAAGATGAAGGTGGTGGTCGAATGTGCTATTCGTGCGTGTTTTATACTAATTTGAGTTCGGTGGAAGATTAGAGACGACAAAAGGATCGTGAATATGCGATTTATTTTGATTATTATTATTGTTTAGTGCATTTTGTGACCCGTAAAACGGCCGACAATCGGGTGAGTGGGTTTGGTAGTAATCGCACTCTATTCTCCTATATATTTAAAAAGCAATGCAAATGAACAGTATGAATAGTGTTTATGTACATCACAGCTGTTCAATTTGTTATCTACGGTGAATCTCATCTTCTCTTTATCTTTTGAAGCTATCACCTACCTTCTTTCCCCATTCCCGCCCACCGCCCACCTCCCACCGTCAAACGCCCACCGCCCACGGACCACAGCCCCACCGCTGACCGCAAACTACGACGGCTCTATGTCGTCGGTGGCGTCTCCCTCAACCCATCTGTAATCATCACTGGTGATGGTTCTCCACCGGCGATGTGAGTTTTGGTACTGTGACCATGGTCGTTGTCACTATCAGAGCATTCTCAGCGGCATCACGGTCTTCCGCCTCCCTATTTTAGTTTAGGTCGGTGATGGTGATAGTGGTGACGTCGGTGTGGTCCCTTGCAAGTCGGCGTCCTTTCTATGGTTGAGAGGTGAAGTGAAGCCCTCATCGTTAAACCCAGAGAAGGGGTTTCGGTGTGGTGAAATGGTGGCTTTGAGGTGGGATTCTTGAAGGCTCAAGCTTTCTGGTTCAACAATGGGGTCTTTGCCTTCTTTTACACCATTTTGTTCTCCGCACAGGTTCTTTGTCTATCTTTCTCACACATACTCCATATGCACACAGTCATAATTACATGTGTGTATATCTAAATACCAACATATACATAAGCTATTTTGAAACAATTTTAGCAATATAAGTTGATATTCCTGTAGATTGCATAATAGATGACGGAGTTCTGAAAATTGGGTTTTGAGTTCTGTGTTTTGCTTGACTTGATTATTATTTGGTAGGGAAGAAGAAAGAAAGGATAAGGTTAGAAATGAACAGAATTGAAGCAGAAAGTTTTAGCTTGATTATATGTTGTTGAGTTCTCTTCACCTGCAGCATTTTATCCTCGTAAGTTAACAATGAATGTTTGAAAATGCACTTTGAAACTGTTGTTCTCATATCTTGTTTGTGATTTGAAACTTGAATCAAACGAACTACATAATTCTTTATATGTTTAAGAGGTTTCTAAAAAACGTATCAAGTTCTTAATATCTCATGTTTTTATATGTATAGGTGGCAATCCAATTTGCCTTCAGGGTGTTTGACCGGCTGCGGCGTCGACGCTGCCGTGTTTCTTTGGAACCCTAGATGGCAATGCTCTGGTTGTGACAAATCTGGCTCGCCGCTGGGTTCTTCAAGAACCCTAGGTGGCGATGGTCCGATGGATGCTCATTGAATACGCTGATGTGGGTGTTGATGGTGGTGGCTCCTGTCGCCGGTCGTGCCATCTGTTTTCTGTGGAGTTCGGTTTGGTTTTATCTGACCTAAGACATGCTCCAGAGTCGAGGTTGCCTTGGATGTCTTTTGGTTTTGCACGTTGATCTTTTGATACAAGGTTAGTGTTTCTAATAGGCTGTGATGAGTTCATTCACCTGAATAAAAGTTGGATGAGGACGTTGGCTATGTGTGATAGGGTTGGAGGATGGTAGGTTATAACCTGCAACCCGCCCTGCAGCCATGGTTGACTATTGTTTTGCGAACTCTGAGCCTAACAATACACCAGGTAGCTGTTGATTTAACCCTCTTTCCGTGTCTCTGTTGCTCTCAACTGTTGTTTCTTTGTGGGATGTTATGTTTCGAAAAAATCATATACAGTATATGTTGATGCTTTTGGTTTATTTTAATGGTTTCATTCATTTCTCCGTGTATGCACCTGCCTGACTACTATTACCTAACGGTTTGTGTGTTTGTAGTTGATTGTTGGGATCAAGTTGATGTTACTAGGTCTGAAAATGCAGTAAAAGCAAATATGGAACTTGAGTTTCAGAGAAACCAGGAGAGATTTGCTTTCCTAAAGTGGGTTCCAAAGCTTTCCAAAACATGGTTGTGGTTCCACCAGGATCTGGTATTGTGCATCAGGTATAGGTCTATTCATTGAACTATGATGCTTATGAGGGGTTGCAATTTTATCCCATTAACTTATCAATGGATCAATTTGGGTCGTGTTTTTCTATATGGGCCAAATAAAAAGATCAAGCTAATGTCAAATAGGTCACACGTGTTGAAAGTCACCCAAAATCTTCTTTGAATGCATACAAAAACCTTCTAAAGTAATTTTTATTCAACATTTAGACAAATTTTTATAGTATCTTATATCTAATCGTAATTATCAGATTTCTTATCTATATAAATGTCTAAGAAAATGTTAGGCAGCCAACCCAACCCGGAGTTCAACCCATTATAAAAGGACACCTTTTACCTGAACCTATATTGATGCATTACCCAGCCCGTGTGACCTGCTCGGCCTTTCTGTCAACATCGACCGAGTCTTGAACGTTAGTATATGTGCAATGTGAGCGAAAATTAGATTCGCGCAACGCGCGTCCTGGACATCAACTAGTTTTTTTTTAAATTTCAGTGGACTATGGTTCGAATCTAGCATATGATGTTGTCTAGGGGGTTTAATTTGGTTAAAAACGATTAGTTTTGGGCGTTGGGGGGTCGCCGGAGTTGGCCGGAGAGGTGACCGGCGGTGATGAAGGGGCGACGGGCGGGGAGGGGTGGGTTTTAAACAAATTACACAATTGGTCCCTGTAGTTTCCAACCTTTATTATTTCATGCATAAACTTTGATTTTTAAGTTTTATTAATTACGTAAACACCCCCTGCACTTTTAATTCTAAGTTATTATTATTATTATTATTATTATTATTATTATTATTATTATTATTATTATTATTATTATTATTATTATTATTATTATTATTATTATTATTATTATTATTATTATTATTATTATTATTATTATTATTGTTATTATTCTTACAAAATAATATAATGGATTAATTCGCGATAAACAGGGAAATTTTGTTTTAATAGTATTAACCGAAAAATTCGGGTTGTCACATTATCCCCTTGTTGCAGGAATTTTCGTCCCGAAAATTAAAACACTAGGGTTAACAAACTAGTGATGAGCAACAGGTCAGTTATCCAGAACATAGACGCGCTAGGTTTTGTGACGGTTTCTTAAGAAATAGGGGTCTGATCTTTGAACAGTTGTGGATACCTCTTCTTCATCTGATCCACACGTTCCCAGGTAAATTCTGGTCCACGCTTGGAGTTCCATCTAACGCGCACAATGGGAATTTTGCTACGCTTTAGTGTTTTGACTTCTCGATCCATAATTTCCAGAATATAATTTCGTGGTAAGGTGTTGTCTAGAAATCAAGATAAGACCAACAACGATGAGAAAGGTTATCCGTCGGAATTAAAGAATCCCAAACGTCACCATATGAAACGATCTTACACTTATCTTGTGAATATGTATTTTTCCTTTGACCACCCATCGGTCTAAGAATAATACGCTATGCGAAGATCTTGGAATGAGTTCGCGACAATGGTTGAGAATATTATTAAAACAGAAGACGAATCAATCATTCAAAATAACGATCGATGTTTTAACATCATACCATGGTATACGAATGTCTGAAACAGATACAGGTTAATTTCTCGACGTTGTGAGATAATGGGTCGAATTGAATTTTTAGTCAATCGGTCTATAGTGCACCAATTGTCATCATGACAGCTAAGAGGCACTTAGTGAATGAAAGTTAAACAGAAGATCCATAGGATCACGAAGATTAGGTCTTGTCATATGTGAAGGTCAGACGTTTGGACACATACCAAGTTATGTCTTTTCCTTTAGACCAAACCCATGTCTACAAGTTACGAAGGTTTATGAACCTTTATATCCGCATCGCAATGAGGATAATAACGAGTGTTGTTGTTCAAATCCAAGATAGAATTTTAATGATTTTCAAGGTTAAGGATTCAAAAGCGATTCAAGAAGTGACGCGAATAATAGGAAAGGTATTTGTAAACATGTTTTGCAAGGTAATAATATCTAAGTAAGTTTATATACGCAGTTCAACAAACCATAAGCACAGCTGAGAACATTTTTATGACTAGAAAGTCATGACAATAAGTTGATAATATCTTTAGTAGAGAGATTGTTTAGGAAGGCTACCATCATGCAATCAAGTTTTGATGACAACTCAAAATGAATGTCGATGAATAAGGAATAATCGGTTCCATATAGCTAGATCAAATCAAAACATGAGGATAAAGGGAGAGAAATCGATTTAAGAATTTACGTGCTCCGAGCTTGGAATCAAAATCAGCCTAATACGATCGGGTCTCCTTTCAAGTTCAGAGATCATCTTTTGGCTTGATAGGTCGAATCTCCAACATTGATTCACCCTTCAAGTTACTACATGCTTCTTGTCACTTGATTACAACCATGGTAAGTTGAAGACCAAAAATTGAGATTAGTCATCAAGGTATGGAATTCATGCCTATCTTGATGATTGAATTTCATAATAACAAGAAAACAATCGAAGGTTGACGTTTGTCACCAAAATATAGGTTTCAATCCTATTTTGGTGAGATCATGTCCTTTGTGAAATGTAAGTTCCAGTGAGAATAATTGAAGTCAATCCTCAAGATAAGGAAGTCACCCTAATCCAGAGGATGAAATTTCACAAAACAAACAATTGGAGACCATTTATCAAAACGAATAGGGATTCATCAAAGTACAGGAATCTCCCCTGCTTTGATGAGATAGAATCATTTAGGAGAGATACGAGTGTTCTTAGTCATAGGTTGACTTGCAAACTCTTGCATCTCCCATGGTGCAAGCGGTACGACGTTTGACTTAACGACGAAAGGAAATTAATATCAATTAGAAATTTGGAAAATTTTCAAGTTATATCAGTGTAACAAAGGAAAAATCATGATTACAAGCTTAAGATCAAAGTTCAAGATGGCAGAATTTGTTATGATAGTGTTCAAATCTTGGATGGTTTAAATCAGGAAGACAAAATCAAGGACAAAAATGATTGATATTACAATGAGATATGAACATTTGATTCACAATCGATGGGAATACATGGACTTCTCAGGATATGAGGTCAACCATAGCCTTATTAAAGGCACGCGTACTTATGAGTGATTACTCATCTCAAGGTTTCGAGTCAAGTAAACGGATTCAATGATCGAATCAAATCACTATTTACACTTTGTCTAGAAAAAGTATCTCGAGATGTGGGAATTCCATCTATAGAATTGCATGTTCTCAGTTATGGGACATCTCCTTAAGAGAACTTGAAATCCATAAGTAACGGTTTAAAGTTTTGAAGACCATTCGGTGTTTAGGAAAGCGTTCTCGATGCTTTCGAACCACTGTAGTAATCCGGTAGCTCCTTTGGTTCCACTGAACTTAGTGGGGTTGCAAGAACTGAAATGCTTGTAGGTACAAGCACGTGGAGGGTTAGGACGAACAGAGATTTGAGAAGGGTTCGCGCCTTGATTCAGATGAGTTAGGAGGGTTGGTATGACTGCAGCGACCTCTCGGGCTTACGGCTAGAGTTTCCAGATCGGGATCGGTTTTGACGAGTAAACATTTTGAAATATTTTTAAGATATTTTATGAGAATTGGGTAATATGAGCTATACAACATGAAAACGACAACCGGGAATTTGGCATAATAACAATGAGATGTTCCGAGTGTAATCGTTTGATTCGTAAATCAAAGCGAGTACGTTGACTAATCAAAGTATTAGGTCAACCATAACTTTGTTGGAGACATGCGTACCTATAAGCAGATACTCATCCCGAGGATTCCCAGGTAAGGTTGACAGATCCATCGTCTGATTTGGATTTATACAAATACCTTGCCTAGACAGAACACCCCGAGATACGGGCATCCCACTCTTCCAGCAATGCATGTATTCAGTGGTGAGACACAGACTTTGATGAGATTTTGAAAACCACGAATAACGATTCAAAGCTCATTTTGATAACCATTTGATTTAGGCACACAATGCCTTAGAATATGATTTAAGATTTGTGTGTGTATTGATAAGATTCAAGGTATAAGAGGAATCACATAAGACATATAATCACATAATCAAGTTCCAATAACCCATGCTTCGATCCATCAAGATCATCACGAACTGGTTACATGACCTCCTAATTTTCCTTAGCATAATCCTAATGAATAACATAATGTATGTGTAGAGAGTATCATCACTCCTCTACATTTCTTGAAGTCCACTTTTATTCTAAGCATTCAATCAGTTCCTTAGTTACTAAAATGCTAAGTGGAGGAATGTTTCATAAAGTATAAGGTCAATGTCATGATTGGAAATACCCTGCAGGCTCTAGGTAGGACAGGACTTATGTAATAGCAAGTGTTAGTAATGTTTTGTTACCCTTAACAAAGTCTTGCTAGAATTATGATCCTAGCACACCATAGGGTATAGAATAGAGAACTTGTGATACTCCTGATTGTTACCTCATGGTATGTTTTGCCAGGCTTCTCATGCACGGAGAATTGCAATTACGTGTGCACCCGTAATGGTAATTTACCTTGCATGGTCACCCTAGCTCCACTTACCCCAAGTTAACATCATAGTATTGTCAACACACATCAAGCATGGTTCGTGTAATGTCCTCATGTCCATGAGCCATTAGTATTCCAATAGTAGTATGTAATAGCATATAAACTCCAAGCATATAAACATGAATTGTTTAATGATAGTTGCCTATCCTTCATACTTTCAGGATTTCAGGCATAACCATGTTAGGGTCAGATTTAGTATTAGAAGATGTCAAGGTAAATTGACCCATTTGCCATAGAGACCTGTGTATTGACCATAGTTTATCACTCATCCCAGAAATCCCCAGGTAAGCATGACTGGCCTCACAATGAGATTTATACGATATGCTTGCCTTAGCCCGAAGACCTTTTGCCAGGAAATCCAGAATACATGTGTCTATGTGTCACAGGGATATGTTAAAGCAAAAGTTTTCGGGTAACCAAAAGTTCAGGAAATTCATAAGTAACCCTTCCCGTGACTCACAGCAACTCGGAGTCACCATCCCTGTAGTCGTAAGCTCACAGGGATATGTTAAAGCAAAAGTTCTCAGAAAATCAAATTAAGTAAGCACAACCTAGTAATCTATGTGTGTGTAACTAATGCAAATCCAGCTATAGTCTAAAATGCAATGCAGATGAGATGCAAAGTTCATTTTAGTTCGCTATAACTAATGCTCTGATACCAATCTGTCACACCCTCATTTTCCAAATACGGGGTTTTACCGTCAGGCGTGTGACATAACCAGGATCTCAGATAAGCATCAGTTACACCAAACGACTCGATAATTACAAATCATATAAGTTGATTAATTTTAATGAAACAAACCAAATATATTTAAGTATTGCGGAAGCGAAAAACAGGAAAACATTTAACAACGGTTTTGGAACACGCAAACACGCGTCCAATCCAATTTATGTAAAGTACATGAAATTAAATCCCGAAAACAGTTTGGGATGAACGTGGAATGACATGCAGTGGATGCTGTGCTCCTAAACGTGCCACATCAATGTCCTGAGAGAAAACATGCAAAAGTCAGTACAAGACTGGTGAGTTCACAGGTTTATCTGAAAACAGTAAGTATCAGTATTGAAATTCCCGGATTTTGTAATCAAAGCATATAATGGGTAGCTAGTCCATAATGATCACTATGTGTACGAAGTCGCGACCGAGCTGACATGTAATCATATAATAAAGTAGGCCCCGGCTGTAGATCCCACACCACAACACAGTAAAACAGGATAATCGTTCACCCGTTTGACCAGCTAGCGCGACTAGCCCGGGCGGGGTATGTCAATCCCAGTAGATCTACTAACAATCACCTCGCTACTTGCGTATTAACAGTCCGAAGGGCAAAGTATGCAAACATAGTATCAAGTATATGCAGTATCACAAAAACCCAATGTAATGTAACGTTTATGAAAACAGCATGTTTCTCTCCCCCAAAAATAGTATAAAGTAAAAGTGGGGCTGTAAACTCACCTTGAACTGATGTAATGAAATGAACAAGAGCTTCAAAGAATGATGGCAATGCACGATCAAACAAGATCAACACCTATTATTAATTGTAATTAAGTTTTTAAAATGTGTTCAACGCGAATAAATACATTTGGTCGGATTCGGGTCGGTTCGGTTTGACGCGCGACACGCACCCAAGTAGGTGTATATATGTTACAAGATTTAAGTTTGGTAATACGATTAACGTTAAATCAAGGATTAAGGTTTTGATAGAATTATGAGGTTTTTAATAAGTATTAAGCTTACAAATTATTTATTTACATTATGATTCCTTTAGAAGGATTATATATGTATGTTTTGATATTTCGGAATGATATTAAATATAAGAATGACGTGGTTCAATTATGTAATTTATAATTATCCAAGGATAATTAAAAAAAATAGTATTTCGATTAATAATAAGATATTAATCTATACCATTAATTAAAATATATTTTATAAGAAATAACATACAATTACATTTGTAAATAATTTGTGAAATTACAAGATGTATAATTTCTACAATTTCCATGGTTAATCCATAATTAAATACAATATAGTGTCCATTTTTATAAAAATAATTATTCATAATATTTGTAGATAATATTTTATAAAAATTATTAAGATTTTTCAATAAAATAAATTTACAGAAAATATTTATGTAACATTTTAAATAAGAAAACTTTATAAAACTTATTTTTATGATTTTTAGAAATTTATATATATATTTTTAAAGGTTAAAAAGCTTTAAAAAATAGTTATAGGTAGCCGGGTTCGAACCCGGGACCTCCAACTCGCACACCCACACACATACCAGTGGACCAAAGGCCTCAGCCGTGATTAAACTTGGTTCCAAATGATTTTAAACCTTCTTAACCCATTTCTCCCAAATTCAAGAACCCTAATTCGATTTCGATCAAATTGAAGATCAAATCGAATCTGTTAATGAATGAATTCATGTGGCTTTTGATCCCCATGTATAAACGAGTATGTATGTATGTTCAATTACCCGAATTAAGATTGTTTGGATGATGAACTAGACGAAGAACAGACCGCGACTAGGTCGTGAATGATTCGGATAGCAAATGATGTTGATACTCGAATTCACTTTGCAGATAGATTGTAAACTCGATGATAAGCAAAAGCCCTCTATTAATTTTGAGTAATAACACTCAGAAGATGATAATCGACTACGTTGCAGCTCGAAGATGAAGGTGGTGGTCGAATGTGCTGTTCGTGCGTGTTTTATACTAATTTGAGTTCAGTGGAAGATTAGAGACGACAAAAGGATCGTGAATATGCGATTTCTTTTGATTATTATTATTGTTTAGTGCGTTTTGTGACCCGTAAAATGGCCGACAATCAGGTGAGTGGGTTTGGTAGTAATCGCACTCTATTTTTTTTAAATTTCAGTGGACTATGGTTCGAACCTAGCATATGATGCTGTCTAGGGGGTTTAATTTGGTTAAAAACGATTAGTTTTGGGTGTTGGGGGGTTGCCGGAGTTGGCCGGAGAGGTGACCGGCGGTGATGAAGGGGCGACGGGCGGGGAGCGCTGGGTTTTAAACAAATTACACAATTGGTCCCTGTAGGTTTCAACCTTTATTATTTCATGCATAAACTTTTATTTTTAAGTTTTATTGATTACCTAAACACCCCCTGCACTTTTAATTCTAAGTTATTATTATTGTTATTATTATTATTGTTATTATTATTATTATTATTATTATTATTATTATTATTATTATTATTATTATTATTATTGTTATTATTATTATTATTATTATTATTATTATTATTGTTATTATTCTTACAAAATAGTATAATGGATTAATTCGCGATAAACGGGGAAAGTTTGTTTTAATAGTATTAACCGAAAAATTCGGGTTGTCACATAATGGGTCTTAATACACAATACCAATTCAATTGACAACCAAAACTCTACAACCATATGATTCGCGCAATATCATATAATATTCAAATAATGATTAACCAAAACAATCGTTTAAATAATCAAACACGAGTTAAACTTATCAAATAACTTAACGGGTTCTAAAATTCAATCCCAACACAAGTCAAACACAAACGAAAACCTAATCACACAAAACCTATTACCCGAAGTAGATCACGAGAAGACTAGCCGCTCATTGTTGTTGAATGATCTTCAAAACCGTTGTTGATTTGCATATCGGATGATTGGATGGTGTTAGAATGATGTAGAATGGTGAATTTCAGGCCTAGGAACTCCCAAAAATCATCTAAGATCATCCTAGGTCGAATAGGGGGTAAGTGATGGATGAAACCTAACAAAAACGTGATTTTATAGGTGTTCCACGGAGGCCCTGGCATAGGCTACGCTAGACAGCGTAGCCTATGCTGGGAGGTATTCTGCTGTTTTTTGCTGATGCTGACGTAGCCTACGGTGGCTACAGTAGGCTACGGTAGGAATTTTCTGCTTTCCTTTAAATCTTTGTTTCTTGACCCCTCCAATGCCTTGTTTCACCATGTAAGCTTCCAACTTGATTATTTTACCTACAAAATCACTTCAAATTCCTAGTTAACCTATTCAACATAATCAAATGTATAAACACTAGGAATCAAACATAATATTTAACATTTAAACCCTTAAATTACCATTTCAACACACTCACATCACATCCCCACACTTAACCTTTGCTTGCCCTCAAGCAAATCCATTTGAAACACTAAGCAACAATATACAAACCAAATCCCTTACTATGTCTTAGCCATGGTCCAAAGTCATACCCCATTTCAGAATCACGATAATCGTGTTTGGTTAGCAAGTAAAGGATGTTATGTTTATTTCAAATAAAATCCACCTAATTAAACCTAACAAGCTTTCGGCTTTTATTTTCATGCAACACACCCCTCACCATTGTTCACTCCTCTCGGTTTATTTCTGGGTTGGTGGAAAGTGCACCAATATATCACTCAAAATGGTCCATGTATGAAACTTTGCTATCATATGCTTAAGTGACGATCAAACTTCCACAGTAACACATTAATAATGCACACATCAAAAGGACTTATGGGTTTTGGGCTTAGGTTCGGGTGGTAATGTTTGGCTGTGCAAGTGGCTAAAATAAAAATCAAGATAAATATCACTGTTTTCATTCTTATTAACATGACTACTACTTAAACAAAACAAAAACCATGGGTACACATTTAATCAATGACTAGCATTTTACAATTTTCTTTTTCTTTTTTTTTTCTTTTTTTTCCCTTTTTTTCTTTTCTTTTTCTTTTTTTCTTTATTTATTTATTTTTTTCTTTTTTTTCCACTAACTATTATAAACAAAAAAACAAACACTAACACACTAGGAATGTCATCCACAGTGGTGAATTGGTCGATTAGGTTCTAATGAGGTGGGTTTAACAAAAGAAAATGTTTAAGGCTCAAAAGTGGCTACTGGAGAAAATTTTAGGAAAAATGGTAAGGCATGAGAATGGTTTGAAGGAAAAGAAAGGAAATCCTAGATTGCCCTTATCATCTATGTGTATTTATCAAGTCCACTGTCTTAGCATGCATCAAGTCACACAAGTTCTAAAACAAAGAGTCATATGGCCTACACTTAACAAATGAAACAAATTTTGTGTGAACTAACTATCTATTAGGCTTCAAAATCTCACCAACTTAGGAAATAGGGTTGCCGATGTGCGCATGCTTTTATTACACCAATAGCCTGTTAACCATAATTAGGTAATTCTTAGCTTCTTCTAGAGACCTTGCTAAACACAATTTTTATGCTATCTTGGAATTAGACCATGACTAAGGACCATCACTTCAAACAAGGTAGGAATCAATTGATATGCTTGTTGTTTTCATGCCCGATTGGATCGCTTAAAAATATTTTTTTTTAATTTATCCTCTTTTACATCATTACCACACTTGAGATACATTGTCCTCAATGTATGATATTTAGGTTAAATGCGGGTTTTTTTTTAAAATTCAATTTATCAAATCAATCAACATAAACGACTTTTCAACCCGAACTTCCCCAGACAAAAAATCATTACCAACATAAACTACTTAAACAAGCACACTAACCATAAAGCATAAATATAAATTTCGGGTTGCCTCCCGATTAGCGCTAAGTTTTAGGTCTTCAGCCAGACCGTACCTGCGACCACTCATGGTGGTCGAGTAGGATGCTTGACTCCGGTATTCTTCAAATGATCTGGTGGGTCTTCAACTAGATCATATTGTGGCCCAAACATTAATGCCTCAACTCTGTCTTTTATAGGATCAAGTGGATTGCCAACTTTTTTCTTCATTTTAGGTTCCTCATCTTTTGTTTCCATTATCATAATTGGCTCTTTCTCTTCTTTTAAATTCATCAATTCCTTCAAGTCCACATGCTTAACCCTACCATACTCAAAGCCTTTCTCGAAATAGGTGTTCGTGCTTACATATGAAGTATAAGTAAGAACACACATGTTAGTCATATCTGGCACAAAAACTTCATCATTAACAAAATAATCAACCGACTTGGAAAATACATCAAAACATAACTTACGATTTTCGTAAGTCATTTCAATTGTTCCATCCCGACAATTAATTTGGGCATTGGCAGTTGCTAAAAATGGCCGACCCAATATGACCTTCGGTTGCTCATTTGTTCTCATTTGTGCATAATCAAGCACCATAAAGTCCACAGGGTAGTAAAATTCTCCCAACTTGATTATCACATTCTTCACCATCCCCCAAGGACGTTCTGGGTCAAGTCAGCTAACACCACGGTGGTGTCAACTTCCTCTATAGGACCAAACTTATACTGATCATATAATGTACCTGGCAAAATACTAACAACCGCACCATAGTCCAAGAGTGCTTGTTTTATCTTTAATTTTCCCACTTTGATTGGAATGATGGGTGCTCCTTGGTCACTCTCTTCCACTTCATCATCTTTCTCTTTCTTACCTGCAACTTGTTGTGGAAAAGTTGTAAAGTCATTATCAATAATTTTAGAGTCAGGAAGGATACTAACCGAATTGATATGCACAGTTCTCATGTTTTCCGTATTGGTTCCTTGATGTTGAGGATTGATCGTGGTATCACTCGGTAGTTTTCTAGGTTTCCTCTTAATCAGGGCCTCATCCTCAGCAAGTTGACCCACTTGTTTATTCAAAGCTTCATAAGCTTTATCTCTGATTTCATTTTCTCTCTTATTCTCTTGCATATTCTCCTTCATCATTTCATTAAAGCATCCAACTTTGCATTTGTGGACTCTTGTTGACTCGTATGGTTGTGGCTCACTTGATTGTTTCCTTGAGAATACGAGGTTCTTTGATAACCATTTTGATTGTAACTACCTTAGGGTTTTAACTGATATGCTTGACCACCTTGATTACTACCTTGAAAATTAGGGTTGTTTGAAGCATTTCCATACTTGAAGTTTTGATGATTTCTCAAACCGGAGTGATAATTATTGGAGTTCATATCAAACTGTTTTCTCTCTCCATATACTTGATTCACCTCTTCATGTTGACCTAAAAACAACGGACACTTTGCACTTGTATGCCCCAATTCACCACATTCATTGCATACATTAAATCCAACCGAAGCTACATCTTTAGTTTGCGCATGTCCTAACTTGGCTAATTGTCTTTCCAAAGATACAATTCTTTCTTTAGTCTCATAATCAATGGTGGTTGACCTTGCCAGAGCAGGCTTTGACCGTCTACTAGCTGAAGCTTGAGCTTTGGAATTTTTGCACATTTTGCACATTCGTTCTAGGAATTCCCAATCCATATCTTCATGATTAGACAAGAATGTTCCATTACTTGTAGAATACAAGTATTTCCTTTCTTCCGGTGTTAGACCATCTGAAAATGCCTTAATCAATTCCCACCTTTCAATACCATGATGAGGACACATACGGATCAACTCCTTGAATCTTGTAAATGCCTCATGAAATTGCTCACCTATTTCTTGTTGAAAAGAACGAATAGCCTCTCTTGCATCACTTGTCTTTCCCATAGAGTAATATTCTTCAAGGAAGACCCTTTGCATCTCTTGCCAAGTATGAATACTATTGTCAGGCAACGCGAGGAACCATTGCTTAGCACTATCTTTCAAAGTAAATTGAAACAATCGAAGCCTTACTTCATCTTGTGTGAAGTGATTTCCACCAATAGTGCTACATATGGCATCAAATTCAGCAAGATGCACTTATGGTTCTTCTGTTGCAGTGCCTCTAAATGCAGGAAGAATGGTGAGATAATGAGGGTGTACATCAAAAGCTCTTCCTCTACGATTTGGAGGTGCAATAGGATTTGGGTTTTCAGAAATAGCCGGTCTGAAATGGCTATCCACACCTTGTACATGAGCTCTTTGAGGTCTTCTTGGATGATTGACATAATTATTAACCCTACCCGTTGTTGATTTATAGGTGGTGCATTCCACCCATGTTGATCATTCCCCCAATTGTTATTTTCATTGTATCCATCACCTCCACCGAAATTTCCATCCCAAGCATCATAATTTGCACCATTATAGGGTTCTTTATTGTGATTCCATTCATCTTCATAATCTTCATCACCCATGTGAACACTATGCATACTCACATGATCAAAGTCATCTCCTTGATTGAGGTTATTTTGATTCATGTTATTGTTGGGTGGTGGTTGATTTAGATTGTTGTTACGGTTTATATTTGGTGGTGGGGGTGGATTTGGGTTTTGATTGTGGTTATTAGGAGGAGGGTTTGGAATTTGAGGTGGTTGGTTATTTGGGTTTTCCATTTGGGTTGAATCAGACGAATTGCTAACTGCTTGATCAATAGCTTGAGAAATTGATGTAGTTGGTAGCCCTGACCGATGCAAAACATGATTATACCTTGCTGATTTCTCTATTTCTGGATCGAATACCAATGGTGATTTCCTACCCAAATAACGTGTATGCATGCAATCCTGTCACCTGCACACTTAAAACACACCTAGCGTAACAAGGCAATAGAAGAAATAAAGCAAGAACAAGTAACAAAAACAAATCAAATAACAAAACACCAAGCGCACGGATTCCCCGGCAACGGCGCCAAAATTTGATTGTTATCGAAGTAACAATCAAATAAGATGTTAAATGTGTGTTCCTATTCACCTTAAACTAGTTAGGGTAAGTAGGGTTATCGAACCTCGTGGAATTAGTGGTCGGTGTGTTGTAAATAGATTTGTAAGAAACAGTTAACCAAATTATCAAATTACTTAAACTATTGCCTCTTGGCTGTAAAAATTAGATTTTTGGAATGATTAAGAAATTAACTAAGAAAACAAATTGTAAATGCGTGAACTTGATTAAGAAGACAGTTATGAGAAAGAGTAATCCACTCCGGGATTAAGGTTTGGTTTTCGGTAATTGTTTAGTCCAACTTGGTGAAAAATCCTTAATGGGGATTCTATGTGTGTAATGATTAAGTGATATTGATAATCAGTACTTAATGGGTCTTAATACACAATACCAATTTAATTGGCAACCAAAACTCTACAACCATATGATTCGCGCAATATCATATAATATTCAAATAATGATTAACCAGAACAATCGATTAAATAATCAAACACGAGTTAAACTTATCAAAGAACTTAACGGGTTCTAAAGTTCAATCCCAACACAAGTCAAACACAAACGAAAACCTAATCACACAAAACCTATTACCCGAAGTAGATCACGAGAAGAATAGCCGCTCATTGTTCTTGAATGATCTTCAAAACTGTTGTTGATTTGCATATCGGATGATTGGATGGTGTTAGAATGATGTAGAATGGTGAATTTCAGGCCTAGGAACTCCCAAAAATCGTCTAAGATCGTCCTAGGTCGAATAGGGGGTAAGAGATGGATGAAACCTAACAAAAATGCGATTTTATAGGTGTTCCACGGAGGCCCTGGCATAGGCTACGCCAGACAGCGTAGCCTACGCTGGGGGGTATTCTGCTGTTTTTTTGCTGATGCTGGCATAGCCTACGGTGGCTACAGTAGGCTACGGTAGGAATTTTTCTGCTGCCCTTTAAATCTTTGTTTTCTGACCCCTCCAATGCCTTGTTTCACCATGTAAGCTTCCAATTTGATTATTTTACCTACAAAATCACTTCAAACTCCTAGTTAACCTATTCAACATAATCAAATGCATAAACACTAGGAATCAAACATAATATTTAACATTTAAACCCTTAAATTACCATTTCAACACACTCACATCACACAGCCACATAACGCTATTATTAAATCCAAATATATTATTCATAAGTTTCAAAGGTAACAATACATACATAAGTCCCAAATAAAGAAACTAACAAGCATAATAAGAAATATAACAAGCTCAATCATTTATTTAACTAGGTCCATTCCTATGTGTGAACAAGCTTCAAAAGTGGCGATCAAACTTGAGTGTTTCCTGAAACATGTTAAAAATAAAAGGTCAACAATAATGTTGAAAAGATTTCCATAGTTTTCAATACATAAGTATATAAAAGATGGCAATTCATGTAAGGCCGGTCCCTGGCACCTCACAGTTGGTCATTCACAGCATAAAACATTACATATTATAGATTTAAGCAGCGGAATGTATTTAACAAAAACCATTCATTCATTATAAACACTGTTGTTAAGCAATACATTGTAGTTCATGAGTCATAAAATGATTAGTTGAATGAATTACAAAACAACAGTATTGTCAAAACACAAATGGATGTCAGTCTTGCCCTGCCGAGTAGCCATCCCCAAATGCCATCCTCAGCAACAAATTACCTGCCAACTGGAAAATACATAAAAGTCAGTGTTGCTGAGTGAGTTCTAGTTTTATAATTAAAATACTTTACTTTTTTTAATTCATACTATACCTTCGTACATGCCACACATTATACGTACATGTAGATAATATCATTATTATCTTTCATTTTGTTCATTAGCTTAACTCATTATCATTCATTTGTTATCTAGATCCCGTCAGGCTTTTCCCTTTTCTTGGCGCACAGCCACGATTACTGAGGTCGAATGACGAGGATTCGTTTTGTACTTATTATGATATTTCGTTCGTGAGCATACATCCTACATACATACAGATAATAATTATTATTATCCTCATCATTCGTTCAATTCATACTTTTTCCATTACTCTTTCGGTCTTTACGTTCGTTCTTACGAGTCTGTTGCGACAACATGGCCGCTCACCTCAATATCGATCTCTCACGATCGTATGTTAGCCAAGTCTGTTGCAACACATGGTTGCTCACCTCAGTGGCAATCCCACGGATTGCCTGCTAACCGAGTCTGTTGCAACACAGAGTTGCTCACCTCATCGTCAATCTCAAGGATTGACCCCGTGTGCATCCTTCGGGGTAGCTAACCCGTATCACAGTTGAGCTAACACCTGCCAGGGGTGTGCACCTCCATACATTTGCTTGCAAGCCATTCGTTCATTCGTTTCCGTTCCACTTTTCTTTATCATTAATCTTTCATTTTTTTATTGATAATAATTTCTGTCTTGATCATGATCATACCACGTAGAGTCATACAGTATTAATATTAATAATATTAATAATAATAACTCTAATCATAACATTATCAATAATAAGGGTCATAATGTCAATCAAACATAATCATATGCATTTAATGATCCTTAGTTAACATTAGTCCAAAACCCTAGCTGCACAATCTCCCACGAAAATTCTGCATTTAATTCTAAGTGTTAGGCGCATGAGGACTATTTGGGCGCATGAGCCCTGTCTGGGCGTATTACCACTGTGCAGGCGTCCCACCCTAACACTTAGCAGTTTATTACTTAGGCGTATGAGCACTATTTAGACTCATTACCATACACTTAGTTTCTAAGTCAAAATCTCAGGCGTATGAGTACTATTCAGGCATATTACCATATACTTAGTTTCTAAGTCATAACTTCGGGCGTAAGAGCACTATTTAGGCATATTACCTTGTAAGTTTTCTAAGGCATAAATTCAGGCGTATTAGTACAGACAGGCTCATTACCCTGTACTTAGTTTTCTCTGTTCTAAATTTCAGGCACATGAGCACTGTTGGGGAGCATAAGCCCCAACACTTAAGTTTCTGTCAAGTTCCTGGGAGTATGAGGACTGTTCAGGCTTATGAGCCTTGTATAGGCGTATTAGCAACCTGTTCACATATTTTAAGTTGTTTCCAGTCCCAAACATTATATCACATAGTTCTAAACATTCACATACTATTCTAAGCATGAACTTAACACAATCATAACAATGCATTTGCCCAAAACATACCCCACCCACATACACATGCACATAAACATACGGGTAACATACCCAATCTCATAAAAATACATACATGTATTTTCCAGCCCCAAAATCGTATAAAACATGTAAAAAGGGGTTCTAGAAACTCACCTTAGCTGCTTTCAAGCTTTATACTCTAAATCTTGGACTTCTCAAAGAATCCGCACACCTATATGTGTCTAAACACACAATCCGAACACATATACACATAAGATCACATAACCGAGGCTAATTTAGCCAAGAACAACTTAAAAACACTAAATTATACCTTAAATTCGAACCCTGCTTGAACTTCTTTCTGAATTTCGAGCTTCTCTTCTTTCTTTCTCTAAAATATCGAGAAAATGATGTTGCGCAGGGTATAATGGGCGGCCATGCCACCTTTTTACCAACTTTTCTTACTTTTGTTCCTTTTAGCACTTTTGGTCCTTCAACTTTAGGGTTGACTTCCATTTCAGTCTTTTTTTCTTTCTCCTTTATCCTTTTTATTCCTTCCAAAAATACGGGTGTTACAAGTCCACCCCCCTTATATAGGTTTCATCCTCGAAACCTGTTAATCCTCAAACAATTGAGGGTAATGCTGCCTCATCTCCTCCTCCGTCTCCCACGTAGATTCTGATCCCTTTCTGTGCTTCCACTGTTCACGCACAAGAGGAACCACTTTATTCCTTAACTTCTTTTCTTTACGATCAATGATTGCCACTGGTTGCTCAACGTAATTGAGTCGTTCGTCTACTTCAATATCCTCCAGTGGAACAATCATATCTTCGTCAGCTAAGCACTTTCTCAGATGAGATACATGGAATGTGGGATGAATTGCACTTAACTCATCTGGCAGTTCAAGTCGACAGGCTACCTCTCCGACTCGTGCGACGATTCCGAAAGGTCCTATATATCTCGGGCTTAGCTTACCTCGTTTTCTGAATCGAATAATCCCTTTCCAAGGTGAGACCTTCAACATGACTCGGTCTCCAACCTTGAACTCTATTGGTCTTCGTCTCTTGTCAGCATACGACTTTTGTCTATCCTTCGCCGCCTTCATGAAGGCTTTGATCTTCTCCAATTTCTCAGTCGTAGCTTCAATCACCTCGACACCTCCCAGCTCTTTCTGCCCAATGCCTCCCCAACATACGGGCGTCCTACATCTCCTACCGTATAGCATCTCGTAGGGTGGCATGCCAATACTGGCATGATAACTGTTGTTGTACGAGAATTCTGCTAACGGCAAGTGATCATCCCAACTTCCTCCAAAATCGATCACGCATGCTCGAAGCATATCCCCAAGCGTTTGTATCGTTCTCTCATACTGACCGTCCGTCTGAGGATGATATGCGGTACTAATGTGTAGCCTCGTCCCCATTGCATCATGGAATCTCCTCCAAAACTTCGATGTGAACCGGGTGTCACGATCCGACACGATAGACACCGGCACGCCATGACGGGCTACGATTTCCTTGATGAACAGATCCGCCAATCTTTCGGATGAATACGTCTCGCGGATCGGTAGAAAGTGGGCACTCTTCGTTAGTCGATCGACAATCACCCAAATAGTATCGCATCCCCTCGATGTGCGAGTTAGCTTAGTAATAAAGTCCATGGTGATATGCTCCCACTTCCATTCGGGTATATCCAACGGTTGGATCTTCCCGTACGGTTTCTGGTGTTCCGCCTTCACTTGGAGACAAGTAAGGCACTTACTGACGTACTCCACCACGTCGCGTTTCATACCCGGCCACTAATAATCTTTCTTCATATCTTGATACATCTTGGTAGCACCGGGATGAATGGAGTATCGAGTCTTATAGGCCTCGTCCATGATCTTCCCACGTAGATCCCCGTATCGAGGAATCCACATTCGCCCGAATCGGGTCTTAACACCAAGAGTGTTCTCACCCAATTCCGTAACTAGACCTCGCATCCTTTCGGAGTTAAGACGATCTTCTTTCAAGGCCTCATCTTGAAACTGCCTAACCTGTCTCATCACATCGGAGGTCATAATTAGCTGATAAGCCTTCACCCGGATCGGCTCGGGCCTTTCCTTTCGGCTAAGGGCATCTGCCACCACGTTGGCTTTGCCCGGATGGTAATGGATTCGCAATCGTAATCCTTGATAAGCTCCAACCATCGCCTCTACCTCATGTTTAAATCTTTCTGCTCGAAAAAGTACTTCAAGCTTTTGTGGTCTGTGAAGATGGTGCACTTCGTCCTGTATAGATAGTGCCGCCAAATCTTCAACGCAAAAACCAGCGCGGCTATTTCTAGATCGTGCGTGGGATAGTTGACTTCGTGGGTTTTCAGTTGTCGGGATACGTAGGCTATTACCCTTCCACGTTGCATTATCACGCAACCTAACCCAGAATAAGATACATCCGAATAGACCACTAAGTCTTCATTTCCCTCGGGCAATGTCAAGACAGGAGCTTGTGTTAGTCTCGTCTTCAACTCCTCAAAGGCACTCTCCTGCTCTCGACCCCACACGAACTTCACATCCTTGCGGGTCAATTTAGTCAAAGGTAAGGCTATCTTGGAGAAGTATTGAATAAATCTCCTGTAGTAGCTCGCCAATCCCAAGAAGCTATGAATCTCGGATGGCGTCTTTGGTGACTTCCATTGCATCACAGCCTCACCCTTTGCTGGGTCCACCATGATTCCCTCCGCATTTACCACGTGACCCAGAAATTGCACCTCGCGTAGCCAGAAAGCACACTTGGAGAATTTAGCATACAGTTTCTCCCTTCTCAAAGTCTCCAACACCTCCCGAATGTGACCGGCATGCTCTTCTTCACTCCTTGAATAAATCAGGATATCATCGATGAATACAATCACTGATTTAGCTAACATTGGCCGACACACTCGATTCATCAAATCCATAAAAGTAGCCGGCGCGTTGGTTAAACCAAAGGACATAACAAGAAACTCATTCCATCACATTTTCCCGATGGCCTTAGAACCTTCAGCTTGGACAATATTGTCCCACCAGCATAGTGCTGAGTCAGTAAAGGAGTGGGTGGCAAACTTCACCTTCTGATCCTCTCGGCACTCCTGATCTCGAGTACTGCTTCCATCTCCCTTACCCAACAGTGGGCGGCGGCAGCATTGCCGTTTCCATCAAAAGTCGGGGGCTTGCACCTCTGGAATGCCCCGTAACTGCATCCCTTGGTCGTCACCCCTACTACATCATCCTCTTCCTCATCAGACACTACTATCTCAGGATCCGGTCGTTCATCTCCTCCCTTGCTTTCCTTCCCAGTCGACCCTCTCCTATCCTCCTTCTCCTTTCTCTCCTCGTTCCTCACAGCTCGAATAACATCGGTCACTACAGATGGCATAACTGCCTGCAGGACCTGGTGTACCTCATCAGCAATCGCCTCCCTAGCTGAGGCATTCATGCTGGCATTCTCGTTTCCTTCATTCCGGTCATGAACCTCAGGGTTCTCATGGGTCGCCTCAGCAACTTTGGCACTGCTCCTGGTCACACGCGGTCGACCTCTATCTCTAGAAGCTTTGGAAGGTTTCTTCCCAGCCATTTCCTAAGCACTATAAGATTCAAACACTAAAACAGTCATTCAAGGTAATAGCTCAGTTTATGTCAAGTACAGTAAGTCCCTAATTACAGTGGCCAGTTGTGATTAGCCACTTACTTTACTTTTCACACCCCAAGCATTTCCTATCCCGACTTAGTCAGTATTTAAATCTACTAAGAACACATAAGCCAAATAGCACACGCACATAATTCTGGTTAACTTAAAAAAAAAGAATACCTGATGGCACGTAGCTACTCGGGCTGACATTCCTCCTTCTGTCCCATTTTCAGTTTACGTTTAGGTTTCTTTTGAAAATATTTACCCGTTTCACTTAAACTTTGGCTCGGATACCAATTGTAAGGCCCGGTCCCGGGCACCTCACAGTTGGTCATTCACAGCATAAAACATTACATATTATAGATTTAAGAAGCGGAATTTATTTAACAAAAACCATTCATTCATTATAAACACTGTTGTTAAGCAATACATTGTAGTTCATGAGTCACAAAATGATTAGTTGAATGAATTACAAAACAACAGTATTGTCAAAACACAAATGGATGTCAGTCTTGCCTTGCCGAGTAGCCATCCCCAAATGCCATCCTCAGCAACAAATTACCTGCCAACTGGAAAATACATAAAAGTCAGCGTTGCTGAGTGAGTTCTAGTTTTATAATTAAAATACTTTACTTTTTTTTAATTCATACTATACCTTCGTACATGCCCACACATTATACGTACATGTAGATAATATCATTATTATCTTTCATTTTGTTCGTTAGCTTAACTCATTATCATTCATTTGTTATCTAGATCCCGTCAGGCTTTTCCCTCTTCATGGCGTACAGCCACGATTACTGAGGTCGAATGACGAGGATTCCGTTTTGTACTTTATTATGATATTTCGTTCGTGAGCATACATCCTACATACATACAGATAATAATAATTATTATTATCCTCATCATTCGTTCAATTCATACTTTTTCCATTACTCTTTCGGTCTTTACGTTCGTTCTTACGAGTTTGTTGTGACAACAAGGCCGCTCACCTCAATATCGATCTCTCACGATCGTATGTTAGCCAAGTCTGTTGCAACACATGGTTGCTCACCTCAGTGGCAATCCCACGGATTGCCTGCTAACCGAGTCTGTTGCAACACAGAGTTGCTCACCTCATCGTCAATCTCAAGGATTGACCCTGTGTGCATCTTTCGGGGTAGCTAACCCGCATCACAGTTGAGCTAACACCTGCCAGGGGTGTGCACCTCCATACATTTGCATGCAAGCCATTCGTTCATTCGTTTGGTTCCACTTTTCTTTATCAATAATCTTTCATTTTTATTAATGATAATAATTTCTGTCTTGATCATGATCATACTACGTAGAGTCATACAGTATTAATATTAATAATATTAATAATAATAACTCTAATCATAACATTATCAATAATAAGGGTCATAATGTCAATCAAACATAAATCATTGCATTTAATGATCCTTAGTTAACATTAGTCCAAAACCTTAGCTGCACAATCTCCCATGAAAATTCTGCATTTAATTCTAAGTGTTGGGCGCATGAGGACTATTTGGGCGCATGAGCCCTGTCTGAGCGTATTACCACTGTGCAGGCGTCCCACCCCAACACTTAGCAGTTTATTACTTAGGCGTATGAGCACTATTTAGACTCATTACCCTACACTTTGTTTCTAAGTCAAAATCTCAGGCGTATGAGTACTATTCAGGCATATTACCCTATACTTAGTTTCTAAGTCATAACTTCGGGCGTAAGAGCACTATTTAGGCATATTACCTTGTAAGTTTTCTAAGGCATAAATTCAGGCGTATTAGTACTGTTCAGGCTCATTACCCTGTACTTAGTTTTCTCTGTTCTTAATTTCAGGCACATGAGCACTGTTGGGGAGCATAAGCCCCAACACTTAAGTTTCTGTCAAGATTCTGGGAGTATGAGGACTGTTCAGGCTTATGAGCCTTGTATAGGCGTATTAGCAACCTGTTCTCATATTTTTAAGTTGTTTCTAGTCCCAAACATTATATCACATAGTTCTAAACATTCACATACTATTCTAAGCATGAACTTAACATAATCATAACAATACATTTGCCCAAAACATACCCCACCCACATACACATGCACATAAACATACGGGTAACATACCCGATCTCATAAAAACATACATACATGTATTTTCCAGCCCCAAAATTGTATAAAACATGTAAAAAGAGGTTTCAAGCTTTATACTCTAAATCTTGGACTTCTCAAAGAATCCGAACACCTATATGTGTCTAAACACATAATCCGAACACATATACACATAAGATCACATAACCGAGGCTAATTTAACCAAGAACAACTTAAAAACACTAAATTATACCTTAAATTCGAACCCTGCCTGAACTTCTTTCTGAATTTCGAGCTTCTCTTCTTTCTCTCTCTAAAATATCGAGTGAATGATGTTGCGCAGGGTATAATGGGCGGCCATGCCACCTTTTTACCAACTTTTCTTACTTTTGTTCCTTTTAGCACTTTTGGTCCTTCAACTTTAGGGTTGACTTCCATTTCAGTCTTTTTTTTCTTTCTCCTTTATCCTTTTTATTCCTTTCAAAAATACGGGTGTTACAATTCATGTTGTAAATTAGAGAACAAAGTAACTAGGGATGTAAGACAGAATGCACAATCAACCTTAACAAAGTTTTACAAGTCTCAAACGTTTATAAGTATATACGATTAGCTAAGTGTAGTTGGATCAACCAAGCAGGCTTGTCGGGCCCATAGATCTATGACGTCGCCAGGCTAGCAATATTTAATGATTGTACATATATTCGACATTACATGGTAGCTACAAGGTTCAACTATCCACAACACACAAGTAAATTGCCATAAGTTTACAAGAATCAAACGTTTACAAGTGCAATGATTATAAAGTAACATGTTTCACCCCCAAGTGTGAAAATATGAAAAAGGGGTATAGAAATACTCACATGGATATATACATAAAGATGATATAAAAGTTTAAACGACAATCCAACGTATCCATTACAAGGCACCTAAATATATATTACACGATAAAATAATAACATTTACGTTCTATTAATTAATTAGGGTTTTGATAGATTTAAAGGAATTTGACAGGTAAATAAATTTATAGAGTAATTATTCATATTTTTAATCCATTAGAAGAATTAAATATTTAAATATTTTAGAAATGAATCTAAGTATAAATAAATTTTTATAATTATTTAAGATTAATTAGAATAACGTATTGATTAATAACAAATTATTAATCTAAGCCATTAGTTAAAGTGTAACTTATAAGAAATAATATTCTTCAATATTTATGTAATTATAAAATATATATAATTTCTACAATTATCATGATAAATCTTTAATTAATATAGTGTCCATTAATATTATAATGATTTATTGTTTCAAGTCCAATAACTATTTAATTATTTTAAAAGAAAACCATTTAAATATAAAAGTTAAATAAACATAAAAATAATAATTATGTTTTTAGAAAGTAACATTTGGACCAAAAGATTTATTATTTATTATTTGAAATAAATAATAATTAATAAGCTAAAGAAGAAAAATAACCTAAATGTATTATTGAACATGTAATGTTTAAACAAGATAAACATTATTTAAAGTCTATCTTATAAGATTTTTAACTAGTTATTTATAAAATAAAATAAAATGTTAGATTATTATAAGAAATATATTTTCAGAAAATCATTGGTTATGCTTTAAATTAAACAAAATTTATAAAACTGATTTTTATAATTTTTTTTAGATTTTTTTATATTTTTTAAAGGTTGAAAATCTATTAAAAAAATAATGAGGGAGCCCGGGTTCGAACCCGGGACCTCAAGGTTTGTAAGTGGACGGGGAACCAGTAGACCAAGGATGCACAGCTGCGGTTTATCTCGGTTTCAATTTCTTATAAACCCACCTCATTAAGTTTCTCCCAATCTCAAGAACGCTAGAAACTAAAATCAATCAAATTGAACCTTAATTTGATAAGGATTACTGAAATAAACATGGGGCTTTGATTCCCCATGTATTTTGAGTATGTGTATTTGTTCAATTTACCCGAATGAAAATGAAATGATGATGAACACTTGAAGAACAAGCCGTGGTTGATCTTGAATCAAAACGATGGAGAAACGTTGATGACAATCGAATTAAGTTTGAGGACAGTTTCGAATGAGGTTCTTGATGCAAAACCCTCTATTAATTGATGGTTATCAAGCTTGGAATATGGTCTTCGAGTGAACGGCAGGTTGCGACGAGGATGCTAATCGAATCTCCAATTGTGTTCGATTCAGGAGAAATTGAGAGTTGCAATGATTTAGTAACAGATAAACGTTCAATGAGGTTGAGTTAATTGATTATTATTAACTTGAAACTTTCAAACGGTTCTTTGCTTTTAATGGTTTCGGTTATGGAATCGATTACACTGGTAACCGTCGTTTTGAGCTCGATTAAAAGATGTTACGGGTTCGATTCATGTTCTATAAACGTTTGGAACCGGTTTGAATATAAAAAATGGTCGAATCTTGCGGTTTCAAGGTGGCCGGAGCCGCCGCCGGCGGTGGCCGGAAACAGGGCCGACGGTGGGGGAAAATTTGGGTTTTAACCCAAATTACACAAATGGTCCCTGTAGTTTTAAAAGTTACAACAGAGATTTAAAGTTGTGTTTTTAGTTTTAGTTAAATTACAACTTAGTCCCTGAAGTTTAGAATTGTTATTACTTAGATTATCATTATTAATAATATTATTATCATTAACATTATTACTATTATTATTATTATTATTATTATTATTGTTATAATAATATTAATAATTATTTTTAAGATTAAAATCACTTTAAGTTTTATAATATTAAACAACGTTGCAACACACATTATTAATTTGTTAACCACCAAAATAATTATCATGCATAACAAGTCCACAAAGTTCCACAATGGCATAAATGGTCCTTTTAAAAAAATTTAACAAAGTTAACCTTTTTTAATTAACAGAATTATGAGATGTCACAGTGGCTGCAATTCGCTCGTAGTCCAATAAATTCTCTATGGATTCGAGAATCGGGTAACCTTTACCAATCGAACTCATGAATTGATGAATTCATAGCTATCGATTTCTATAACTGTGAATTCATGAATTCATGAAATTGGAGGGAACATTAATTTCCACCTTGACCAATTGAATTCTAGTAGTGTTCAAACACTAAAGTTCAATCGAATTCATTGAAAAAGTAATTTGAACTTCAATGTTCCGAGTTGTTTTCTTGCCTTCTCCTTTCCATCTACGTTGAGTCAAATCAAGGCTCCAACACTTATAAATAGCTATGGGTTCGCCCTATTCTCATCACAACTCACTTCATTCTTATTCTTTCTTCTATACCCTTTTATCCCTACTTTCTATATATCTCAAAAATCAAATGCCTTGTTTTTAATTATGTGGAGTGAACCGAATTGATTGGTACATCGAACCGGATCGAACCGGAATGAACCTACCCCCTTATGAACCGGAGCGAACCGCAATTAGGTGACTATGATCCGAACCACCCGCAAAAGAAAGTCCCGACTACGGTCAATGGTCTGAGATTGATGCCCTCGTCTTGCAATGGATCTATAGAACCTTAGGAGATGATTTATTAGTTCCAGTCCTTGCAACTGATACTATTGCCCATGACCTGTGGAAAAAGCTTCAAAATATCTTTCTTAGAAACAAAGGTTCTCTTGCTGCGGCACTTGAACATGAGTTCACCACGTTAACCTTAAAGGCATGTTCATCCATGTATGAATAATGTCAAAAGATAAAGGACCTCGCTGACCAACTTGGCGATGTCGATAATCCGGTCAGCAATGCCCGACTTGTATTGCAGATGGTGCGCGGTCTCCCCCAAGAGTATGACACAGTGGCAACCTATATCAATAAAAGTTTTCCAACATGGGATGTTGCCCGCAACATGATCCAACTTGAACAACATCAACAACAAGCTTGTTAGAACCCAACTGAATCAATCTTGGTTAGTTCAAAAACACCACCCACATGCATTCCAACGGGTCAGGTAACAACACACACCACCTCACCGCCGCCCTACACCCAACAAACCTCTTATGGCCCGCGGGTTTATGACCCAACCAATCTCCCGGGCATGGGCACGACTGGCGTGGGGGTCATAATAGGGGTTGCGGGCGTGGCTAGTATTCCTCAAACCACTTTCACTAAGGCCCTAACCAATCTTGGGCTTAATGGAATGCACCGCCCCTTGCCCCCTACCTGACACAATAGTGGCCGATCTCTATCGGCCCTGTTTGAGCGTATGTATCAAACCCGCTCCAACTACGAGGGACTATTAGGGATAAAGATTCGCAAAATAATTTCCACTATTATTATTGTAGTTATATTTAGATAGAGATCGGATAGATCCTTTTCTTGTGCCTAAAGTTTGAGCTTGTATGTTGGGTTTTCTCTCCCTATATATTAGGGATCTTGATTAATGAATAACACAAAAAATCATAATATCATAAGCAATTTTATATACATGTTTCCATTGTTTGGCGAATAACTAAAGAAATTTTTGTTCATCTCCTGCATATCATAAAATCTGCTGTTATCCATACATAAGAAAAAAACAGTTAGGGGGTGTTTGTTTTCTGAAAAAACCTCTTCCCCACCTCTTCATCTGCGTGCTCGCAGACGCGGGAAGAGGTTTTTACTTCGCAGACTGTTTGTTTTCTTGAAGACGTTTCATTAAAAAACGTCTTCAACACCTCTGCACGGAGAAGAGGTGGAACAATGTCTTCACACCTCTTCTAACCTCTTCTCCATTTTCTACCCACCTCCCCCACTCTTCACAATGGCCACAGACCCCTACTCTCCGTCTCCCCATCCACCACCATCTCCTCCGACCACCACCACCACCGCTTCCTCACCCTCCACTGCCTCAAACACCCCGTCGTCCTCCCCTCCGCCACCACCACCACCTCCCCTCCGCCCAATCCCGAGCCATCGAATCCCTTCGTAAATTCCAACACATCATCCACTCCCTCAACATCCCCCCTCCCACCTTCGCTGTTGTTGTAAGTTAGGGCTGGATGGTTGAACAGGGGTGTAGGATACGAAACAGATCGCTGTTGTTGTAAGTTAGATGGAGGCATAGGATTGTGAAATACGGGGTGGTAAACGGGGTATTGAGGGGTGTGGGAGTAAGGGCCGCCGGTGGCGGTGGGTGGCGGATACGAGGCGGCGGAAGACGTCGGAGGATATTGGGTGTTAGGGTTTGGTGTAATTGGTGGTGGTGAAGATGAAGGATTGAAGAATCGTTGAACATCGAAGGGTCCGTTACTTGGTTGTTGGTTTTGATTTCCAGTGGAAGCCATGAATCAACACACACAGTTAACAGATTGTTAATTTGATTGAAGATTGTGGAGATTGGGATATGAATATGAGATTAGAAGATGATTTGGGGATTATGATGTGAATTGAAAGGAAGAATGATTGAAATTGATTGAACACTCTTGTTGCAGACTGAGATTATGGAGAGTGTGAGTATTGGAGACAGGGTTGGATGAGATTGGGTTGGATGAGATTGGGTTGGATGAGATTGGGTTGGATGAGATTGGGTTGGATGAGATTGGGTTGGATGAGATTGGGTTGGATGAGATTGAGTTGCTTGAAGGGTGCAGGAGGGATTGGAAGTTTACTAGGGGTGAATTGAGGGGTCTTGTTGGAAGTTTGTATATGGTTAGTTTGTTTGTATGATTAGTTTGTGTTTGTATATGGTTTTTATGATTAGTTTGTTTATATGTAGTTTGTATATGATTAGTTTGTATATGGTTAGTTTGTTTATATGATTAGTTTAATTACAGAATATTTCAGCATTCTGCAGATGTTAAACAAACAAACAGTCTTATTCTTGCAGACTGCAGACATTTGGTCCACCTCTTCTGCTGCAGATGTCTGCAGATGTAGTCCGCAGACTGCAGACGTTTTCCTGCAGAAAAACAAACAACACCTTAAATTAATCATCATAGTTTGCTAAACATGTGGTCTCCCGTACTAAAATTAGCCATTGTATATTCGCACCTAATCGCTACAACTTGCCAACCCGTTTACAAACTTATACACATCCGCGTTACAACTTACCAAACACTTGTACATTTATAAAAAATTTTCATCACAAATTTAAACTCATAACACTTGCAGTCATTATTCAAAACAGCTTTCACAAAATAAATCAACAATCAAACGCACCTATCGAGGACCATAAACTGCATCAATGACTTATCTAAAAAACCGTCGGTCTACCACAATCAAAATTCAGCCAAAATTAGCCAACACTCCTTCAATTTCCAGCTGAATTTACCAAATTAGCCAACACACCAAAATATAAACATACATATCTAATACTAATAAAACTTTACAAAGTATGACACGTGTCATTCTCTCATTCTCTTTTATTATTGTTTTCCCGCTTAAATTCATATAACCAATTTCCCTATTTTCGTGGATCTTTTAACTTTGTTTTCAAATGTAGGATTTGCAAATCTCCACCTCTAAAAGTTTCACTCTTTATGAAAACTCTAAAATTAATCTTCAATTAAGCTTCATCAACGACGGAATTTATTAGAATCGTCGATGGAACTTCCCCAAGAGTTCAAGTACTCCATCGATTCTAAGTTTTGAACCCTCCATGGTGTATGTATTCTTTTTCCTCCCTTTAATATGTATAAACACACAAATCAAGAATCTTGAAGAGGGTTTTTAAATGTTTAAGTAGTTGCAGGGTTAGTTGTTGAAATAGAGCATTCGAAAGAATCTTTCATAATTTCATGCAGTCATTCTAAAATGAAGTTTTGTTTTTAGATTTACGGGAGAAGTTTCATAGAAAATTATTTGTGTTTTAATATGAAATTGGGAACATGGAAAGTAGAACATTAATACAGCTTCTTTTTCATTTTACATCAAAGTATTCATCTTCATGATCATCATGATGTTTATGTTTTTTTAATATTAGCTTCATAGATGGAAGTTAAAATTTGCCATCTTGAAATTGAAAGAAATTAGTTTTAAAATGGTTTTGGAAAGATGTGTACAAACAATATAAGTTGTTCGAGGGCATTAACGCTATGTTCCAGAGTTCATTTAAGAAGAGAATATAAATGAATTGAAAGTAAAAGAAAATTGTTATGTTCTAGAGTGTTTTTGAGGAAGAAAATGTTAAAAAAGTAAGAACGTTGTGTTCTTGAGTTTATTTTAAAGAGAGAAAATAAAGAAAATGAATGGAAAATAAAGTCTAAAATAAATCCTTTCAAATTGGAAGGATTGAGTAGTGTTATAGTTTATAAGCTTTGGATCTACTGATATTATTATTACCAAGTTATTATTTCAATTTTTATATTAAAATTTTTTTAAAAGTAGGTTGTCTACAACTCAAATTCATTAACCATGCCGGTAATAAAAAACATAATAAGCATGCTTATCATCAATGATATAATAGAAATAACCAGTCAAAAGACCATCAATGAAGGTATTGCAACGTATTGCTCCGTTATAAATTTAAGTCCACATAAATGTATTTTAGATAGAAATGTTTCTTATTTTTTTATCAAACGAACACAATGGATATCTTGACTTGTTTGGGGAAAGTGTGGATACCATTGATTATTATGAATATGAGATCAAGAAACTATCAAAAGAGATAAATACTATTATACTACGTCCTCTCTCTTACTACACAATTTGGATTAGTTCACACACTTAAAATGTGTAAAATCTGGTACATATTAGAAGCAACCGGTTTTACTAGACTTTTTTGGGTTGACAATTTGATAAGTTTTTTGTTATTACATTGAAAGACTTAGACTATGGAGGGGCATATTAATTAGCCTGCGTAATACACATTACTGAGTTATGTAAATTTTATTGTTAGTCTCGTGTATCCCACGGGTCTATAACCTAGTATATTATATATATATATATATATATTCAAGGGAACTGGAACGTCAGAGAAGACCCTTGAGTTCTCAAGACAAGGAATTTATATTTTAAAATCTTCTCAAGTTTACATCATTATTTGTGTTATCCATAAAATTACTTAGGTGATAGCATTGTTATGAGGTGATAGCATTGTTATTTTTTGGACTTGATTGATTTTGTTTTTGAAAAGGATTTGTACTTGATTGTTTTCCTTTTGAAATCATATTAAAAAAATATACTCAGATAAATAAAGAATATATATTTTTGTTTTCCATACGGTGAGAGTCATATCAATCTCTCCTAGATTCGTATCAATAAATTGGTATTAATCTTATTAAAAAACTTTTCTATCACGTATCTATCAATCTATTAATACTAATAAAAGAAGGTTTTTGTATGTCACTTGTCACAATTCTAAAACCTCTAAATTTTATTTTCCGCTTCTCTCTCCTAATAAATATCACATTAACTACAAATGATATGATTTAATCCGTTTCATATTAAAAATGATTTTTATTAAATAAAAATAAAATCTTTCTACAAATGCAATTTGTAAAAAAAAGAATTTATAAAATAATAATTTTTTCAAAAGAAATATCAAACTTTTAAAAAACATAATAATTTTAAAACCTGTGGCTTTTAAAAAATAAAATTCTTATGAAACAAAATTAAATAAATTTCAAAGTTAAAATCAAAAAATTATTAAAAATGACACTTTTTTAAAAATGCTTTATTTTGAAAAAAAATTGTTTAAAAACCAATTTTTTCCGAAAAAAAATTAAACAAAAGTTAAAAAATGTTATCGTCATTTATCACTCGTACGTAATGTCAATCATATATTATATCAAAACATCATTTTATATTCATTAATTAATATTAATAACTATTTAATATTTTTTGTTTATTCAACCCGTGTAATATATACACGGGGTATAAACTAGCGTTACTATATTTCTTTGTAGCGTGGGACGCGAAATTTTTTGGGTATATGTCTTTAGGACCTTTGAAACCTTGAGGTTGCACAGGATGACTAAAAGTATTATAGATTAATGACTCCTACAATGAAAGATCTTAGTTTAAATATGCAAATTATAAACTTCATGTACAACCAATTAGTTGGTGTATTGAATGTTGGTCATCACTTTTCAACGGTCCAACCTCTTTTGTCATTGTTGTTGCCAAAATTCGGACTCCATGATCTGTGCCAGGGTGAACCAGGAATTTCAGGTGCCCGCTTACCCCTCCCCTTCTTACTATGTCCGCTCATGATCTGTGTATAAGATGTCACACTGTTGATTCACATGTGGAAAAGCAAATCCTTGCAAAATTATATATTGTTAGCCTTGTTATATGACGACTCAAAGGTTTTCTCTAATACCAACCTTCTGCGTGAGAATAAGTTTTTTGTCGGGAAAGGAGAGAAAGCAAGTTGTAAATGTTTAGTAATCGCTAGGTGAAAGAATTAATTGAGTTCTTCTCTCTTTCAAGAGAAGCTTAATGCCTCACATAGCTTGACTTGAACGTCATTTTATCTCCCATGATGAGTTTGTGATATTACAAGACTGGTGAAGCATGGATGATAATATGTGAACTAGAATGATTTGGCATCACTCACAATCTGCTAAGGGGAATTCATTTGGTCAAAAATCATCTCAATGAGGTCCAGGCGGCCGCATGCGTCATGCGATCTTCTTAGGAGATCTTTGTGTTTATTCATTATCGTTCCTACATGTTATAATTGCAGGTTCAATAAAACAAGAGTATGTTCATTTCTCCCTACAGAACAAACTACATGTGATTTTGATGTGGAAGGTAGTTTTACATTTTAAGTCGCATGATTGTTATGAAAATAGGACTACCTATTTTTGTCACCGATAGGGATTAATTGATCTTGATTAAGTTTTTAAGCAAAAAATAGGGTTTTCGCAACTCAAGTGTTTGATCTTTAGGTCACATGATAACTTTATCACTGCTTCAAGGTTTTACCCTATAAAAATAATAACACTTTTATGTATTTTTCAAAAAACATGGTTAATTTCTGATGAAAAATATGGCAAGACCAACTACTAAATAATTCTTTTAAGATAAAAGAAAACATGAATAAATTTAGAAATCCAAAATACATGAACAAGCATGAAACCTTTATACACACAAAAATAATTCAATATTTTAGATAATTGTTCATGTGTCCATGAGATTACATTACCATCATACTCATGAAACCCGCTAATACTTTGCTAATAGCATGATCAGGTAAATCACAGTTTGATTGGACATTGGACTTTTTTAAGGTCATGGCAAAAACTATTAGAAGCAAGATCCGAACCTAAGACTAAGGAATTGGATGCGTAATGTTGAATCACCCTTTGTTTATAGTAAAAGTATATCATGTTATACATTGTAATGGCCAATCTTCTTTGAGGGCTCGTCGTATATTCTTTGTTATCTCGTCATATCTACTTTTTCTGGAATAGAGTATGACCAAAAATCCATGCGTTTGTTTATGAATTCTACATAACATAATTATAAGCCATTTTTCATATAACTAGTTGATTTAAGTCACTCAAATTATATAATGGTCAATATGGACCACTCCTATATAACTTACAACGGATCCAAATGAGCCAATGCCACCCAAGGTTTTGTTTGTTGCCACCTTAACTGTCGCTCATTACCACCACCCACTATCATCGCCATCACTACGTACCACCGCTGCAACCACCATCACCGTAGCTCCATACACCACCAACCGTTTGCTAGGCTTATTAAACTCCTTTGATGAGTGGGAAACTTATTGTTCAAATACATACTTGACCAAAATGTCATCTAGAATCGATATTATCATTATCACTATTACAGATAACATATCATGATGTGTAGTCAAATATTCAAGGATATCAAAAAAAATATCAACAACCACTATAAACATGCTAATGTGATCTAGAAAAAAATTATATATCTATTGAAAAAAAATAAATTAAATCAATGTGGGATTTGAAACTTTTTGTCATGGAGAAGTAGTTGCCTAACAAACAATGGGATTCTAAATTACAAGAAACTATTAAGGTAAAACTAAAAAACATAAATAAACTGAAACCCAAAATTGTAAAACCTGAGTTATGCATATTGGTAAGTAGGGTCTAACAGTCCAATGTCATTGCCTTCATCGGTCAGGATATTGTCCGGGTCCTGTAACACACACGAAGTCGTTAGCCACGGGCCAATGTTAGAACAGATTCAAATGCTTGGTGTTGTGGTGCATACCTCCACTCCCCATTTGATGTAATTTGGGGACTCACACGCCTTGTATTCATCCACTAAAATATCAAGCAAGTCCTTAGACTCGTCAAATTCGGAAAGATCCTAGAAATAGGTCAAAGAATTCAGTTGATTAAGGGTTAATACACGAAAAAAAAACCATAACATAATTTTCATTTTGTTTGAAACAAGGCCTTCAACTTTTTAGATTGATCGTGACATTAATGATAACGTCAGCTACTAACACGCTTCTTACATATACGGAGGCGATTTAACATAGTTTTTTTAATGTGGAGGTCATGCGAACTATTTGTTGACGTGAAACAAAACCTCAACGTTTTTTATCGCTTTATATACAAATTTAGACCGTCTTACATCATTGAAAACTTATTTCATCCATATAGTTAAATTTGCACATTTTGAATGTCATTTTAGCATATGTTAACATGTTTAAAGGGTAACAAGTCATTTTGTAATGCTTTTTTTCACAAATATGTGTATTTTTAATATGTGTAAGAACTTTGATATACTAAAACAATGCAAAATTAGAAAGTATGTTCGGTTTTTATGATATTAACCCTGTATAATTCTTAAAAAAAATTAACCTTTTTTTTAATTTAGAAATTAGTAATAATAACTTACAGCAAACATGGGGAAACTCTTGTACTTGTCAAGAAAGGCTTGTCTTTTTCTCAGGAGAGAATACTGGCTCAAACACTTGGAGAATAGATGTCGAATTCCGGTGTAACTCGCTAGCATTAAGCCACTCACCTAAAGGTTATAAAATGCGTATATGAACGATAAAGCATCCTAATTGTAGGTTAAAGATTTAAATAAGCTGCAGAATTTTTGAAGTCTCACCCTGTGGGCAGTTCTAACATATGGAGACTTCCTTGAGAGAGCCACTTGAATGCTAGCAGGACCCCATTCTATGAAGTTAACAAGTTTTCTTTCGCGTATTCTCTGTAAACTTTCATGAACCTAAACAAACAACCAACTGATGTATTGTAAGTTATCTTGAGTAATTTATCAAGGATCCATTAGATAAAAATATGTCTCAACCACCATAATTACATATGTAAAATGCACGTTATTTCTTAATATTAGTATTAGCCGTGAGATCATGTGACTGTAAAACTCGCAGGCTCTAACAATACCATGCTAACCAACGTGACAAGATAAAACAAATAACAAATGTGACCTATAAGAGGTTATAGGATATGTAAGATGTTTGTACTCACCTTAGTAGGATCAACTTCTCCCTGAATGATGTTTAATATGGATATGTATTTCGCTAGACTAGCTTGTTTTGTTCTAGCGTTACATGACACCATCATATTTTTGTCTGCAAAACACACCACTTTTAGAACGCGTGAATCTGTTTTCTAACCGTTGTACTTGCTAAAATACAATAGAAACACTAAAAGTAAAACAGAGTAAATGATTATCATGGCTAGAATTGTTCACAAGAACACACTTTAGTGTTACTTTTGACTTGCATCATTGTTACTTTGAAGTTTGAACATACTTCGGTTTTCATTGAAACTAAGGCATATTAAACTACAAGTAACATATGATCATTAGAAAATCCATTTGCTCATTTCAAAGCACATGCCAGTTTATTTTCACCATGATATCTTTATTACAGTTCTTGCCTGAAGAAGTCTTCTCATCACATCCAGCACCGTGGTTTTGCGAATCATATTAGCCTGCTAAGATCAGTAAAATAAAAAAGAGTGCATTTTTAATCATCATTAACATTTTATTTCATTATATGCAATAGGAATGAACTCTTAAAACTTACCTGACGGTCGACAGTTAATGGTGTGTATCCGGTCATAAGAAAATGACACCTCGGTGTGGGGATTAAAGAAGCAAGAAGGCCAACTAAGTCATTATTCATGTAACCTGGGTACCGGAGAGTGGTTGTACTGGCTGCCATAACAGTTGAAACTAAGGAATTTGTTTGAGAAACAGTTGGATTCTGTATATGAAGGCGTTCAACTGCAATTCTGTTAAGTGCAGTGTTATCAAGAACAACTACGCAGTCGGCATTTAGAGTTAAACGTTTGAGAGTCAAAAGGGAATTGTAAGGCTGAACCACCACATCACTTGTTTCATTCTGGTTAGGGAAAACACTATATGTTTGAACCAATTTTTTGCTGTAGTGATCATTCAGAGCCTCGAGAAGATATGAACCCATGCCTGCATAAAAGCGAGAACGAAAATTATGCTAGATAATAATACGAGCAAAGGATGATGTGCTTTCTGATGACATTCCTGCAGCTAAGTTTTATCGCAAAGGATGCTCTATGACGTGTTTGCACTGTTTTGGTGGCGTTGTTTAGCGTAGTTAAAACCTGAGCAAAGATACGAGATAATAAATCGTTAAAACCTGAGCCTGTTCCTCCTGCGATTGAATGACATAAAACAAATCCCTCAAGGCTGTCACTTCCATCTGCTTCTCGATCGATCATGTCCATTAGATCCTCCTCAAAGTGCTTACCCTGCAGGGAAGCTAATGATACTGTAGGTTTTCGTAAGAGTTTGACAGCTTAATAATAACTAAACAAATAATACTTTAGTTACCTGATCATATCCACTGGCCCAATTGTTTCCTGCACCTCCTCCATCAGAAGAAATAAATATGTTCTCTTGATTATAAAGATCCCTATATTCGCCCATTTGTATCCCGTTAATCACTCTAGGCTCCAAATCCATCAACAATGCTCGTGGTATGTAGTGCTGATCATCGGCTTGATAGAAGAATACGTCTTTTCTATCACCTGCACCTCCCTGCAGCACAACGAATGCTCAAACGTAACGCCCATTGTTGCTTTTTGGGAGGATTGTACTAACCGTTTTCCTGGTATAATGTTCATCATCCAACAACAAAAACAACAAAATTGTAGCATTTTCAAGATAAAAATTGTAGCTTGTTGGAAGGATTGGACAAACTAACTTCTACAATGTTCGTTATCGTGAATCAGATGCTCCCAACTACTACAAGATGCACGTGATTCTGCAAACCACATTTGTAACAAGGACAAGCGTATGGGACTACAAAGCACGATACATCGATACCTAGATTTGGACGTAACATACATTATGATATGGTCATGCAACATTTGTTCCTTCGTACCAATCAATGTTGCCTGCTTTGCCCACAAGAAGCTCAACGCTTCGTTTTTGGTTGCCTGAGTGAGGTTTCCCTAGAGGTTATTCATCAACGCTAAACTATTATCCACAGCTAATTCGCTCAAAACATATTGATGGTGTATGAGGTCAGTCATTCCTTATGTTTCAGTTTTTCTCTTATGATGTCACACATCTACAAATCTAAAACAACTTGATATTATATATACATTACTATTAAAACATTATGATAGAAACACATAATGAAAACTGGTGTGATTCAAATCAAGTTATCATAACAATGAAAACATAAAATCCAAAAACATTAATGGCGATCGTAACCTGAGTGGCGTAATCTTCGAGAATTCCGTCTTTGGAGATACCGTGTTCAAGACAAAGTTGCTTCCAGAATTCCATACCGATCTGATTCCCACATTGCCCGACTTGCAACGTGATGATTTCACGAGGCATATTGCGGTTATATATTATTCCTCTTTAGATGCTTGATTTCAGTCGCTAGTATTCTCGACGATGATCGGAGTATTCGAGTGAGTATGGGAAAGATGAAACTGATGAATACGCTTATGTATGGAGGTGATTTTCGGGTAATACTGTTAGAAAATGAAAGAATATATGATGGAGGAATAATAGGATTAACTTACACATCATTTCCTATTTTAAGGATTAGTATTGCCAAGTTAAGTCATTAATTTTCACTTATTTATAGTTCATCTTTCTCCTTTGTAAAATACGATCAATATTACATACGATTCTTTCTTTTTAATTCAAAAGAAATGCGACGGGGTCATACGACTACATTAAAATGGTAAATGGTGCGTTTTCGAACTCTGGAATCAATGTAAAAATTCATTATGCGTGTTGCCCCTATGATAGAAACGTGGTTAGGTCTCGTACATTGAGACGTAAACATAACCAACATTAAAGCGAAAAATCTATAAGAAAAGTTTGTAGTAAAGTAAATAAGAATATGAAAAACAAAATATAAAAAAGCAAACATATGTATAAAAGAAGTAAACATTAAGAAAGAGGAGATTGGAGTTTACCTCGAGGTGAACGTAACGTCAAGACGAAATTAAAATATATATGTAAAAATTATATATCTTATAAAAACTCAAATACTAAACATCAAACAAACGAATGTTGCTAACTATTTTCATCATCAAATCCAAAAGCCATAAAAAGAACACAAAGTCTAAAACATCAACCAGACACGAAATGTTTGAAATTGTCACAGAAAGTCTAAATCATCGAGGTGTAAGCACGCCTCACGTTTCTTACCGCCTCAGCCTTTACAGGCGTGCTTACAAACTGAACCCATTAGGCAACACCTTATATTTGTTTTTTTTACCGCCCGCGGCGTACGCCTCATCCCATTTAAACCATGGTTTTAGCTAGTGACAACTCTCATGCTTTAACATAATAAAATTGAATTAAAACTTTTTCAGGTTATGAATGGTGTCTCTCTCCTGCAAGTTTTAGCCAGTGGTCACCACAATACATATCGTTAAATCCTCATCAACATCTTCAGATCTTCATTTCAGACTTTGATCTCGTTTTCACGGGTAGGTCTTTCTTCTTCAAGGTCACGACTGTAGATAGAAACCCAATACACGATGACAATGGTAGTAGCCACTAGGGTGTGACTATTTTCAATGCGTTGGGGGTAGTAGCCACTGCCTACTCCCAGACCTGCTCTTGAGTGGAAAATATTGGGTTTGTTTGTTTATTTTTTGTTTGTGTGTCGAGAACCTGAACGACATTGAACATTACCAATCAAAGGCGAGAGAGGAAACTCTAATGGAAGCTAAAAACAAACAAATTAAAAGATTCCATCACGGACGTAAGCATCACGAAATACTAAAAATATTAATGTTAGTGACACCGTAGCCACCGACATTACTAAATGAGAAGTTACATTTAAACAAAGTTTGTTATAGGACTTCATATATTTTATATAAGATTTTGGGGATTGCTTTCATTCATATTATTTTATCTGTTTATCAAAAGAAAAGATAGATTTGTAAATTGAATACCTCCCTGATGATTTTTGCAATTATTTGTTCATGCTTGTACTCGCATTTTAGTTAATGTTAGTCTTTTAAAATTGTAGGATTAAGCTAATCAAATGCCTAAACTTATGTAAATCAAATCCCCAAAGACAAGAATACCACGTTGGGATTGCGACCAAAATTACGGCTAAGAAGCCGAAATCG
Source organism: Flaveria linearis (assembly GCA_024085815.1). Taxonomy (NCBI): domain Eukaryota; kingdom Viridiplantae; phylum Streptophyta; class Magnoliopsida; order Asterales; family Asteraceae; genus Flaveria; species Flaveria linearis. The sequence continues at coordinate 129,971 of JABSNV010000657.1, forward strand.
ACTTCAACCATGACGGCGCTTCGCTGGACTTCTTAAATCAAATAAAATATAGAAAACCACAATTAGTCCTTATTAGCGTCATCAGCTTCGTCAATGACGGTGGTGTCACCATAAAAGAAGTTTTCATCATCGCCCGTCAATGATGAAGCCGTAACCACTGATTTGCCAGCTATTTAGCATCCTGAAAAGAGAGGTGAGTATCTTCATCTTATTCATCGAGTTTTTGTGTGTTTTGAACAAAAAGAAACACAGAGAGATAAAACTTATACACCGACATTTTTCATTAGGCGTTTGACAAAATATTAACATCGTATGAAAAAATTAGATGATATTTAGACAGACATATTGCATATACTTAGTAAAGTCAAGTCATATGTCAGGTCAACTCTTAGATGATATTTAGACAGACATATTGCATATACTTAGTAAAGTCAAGTCATATGTCAGGTCAACTCATTTAATTAAGTATTCAGGCCTGTTTAAGTATAATAACTCGTGTGCCACTTAATTTGTAACGTAAGACAAATCTCACTCACAAATTATAATAATATAAATTTACTAAAGACATTTAAATATTTAATAATTTCCGTTAAATTAATCAGGCCCATCCAAAATTTGGTGCCCATGAAGCCCAGTTATAAGAACTATGAGGCCCACTTGATCTGTTCTTAAGGCCCATCGTTTCAGTCCAGCAGTTCATATAATTTATCTTCCATCTTCCTACTCTAATAAAAAGGTATCTGAAATGACACGTGTCAACACCATAATCACTCTCACCAAAATTTTTCCGCTTCTCTCTCCTATTAAATAATTACCTTAATTACTAATAATACTATTTAATACTTTTTTTATTTAATAAATTAATAAAGAGATCTATTTATTAATGTTATTTCTAAATAAATACTTTTTAAAATAATAAATTTATTTAAAGCATAAGACTTTTTTTAAAAATACGAAATATTTAAAATGGTATTTTTAAAAAGTTATTTTTTTAAAACCAAAAATAATTAAATTTAAGAGTTATAATAAGAAAATTTTTAAAAATGACAATTTTATACGGTTTGTTTAAAAACAAAACGTTTATTTTTTATTTTTTGAAAAAAAATAAAGTTTTAAAAAGTTGATATCACTGTTTTATAACTTACAGTCATTTCTAATACATAATTTCAGTGATATTATATTTTAAAATATTATTTTATAATTAATAAATTTTGTTATATTAATTTTTTATTTATTCAACCCGTGTAACACACGGGTTACTATACCTAGTATAATATAATATCCGAAAACTAATTTGATATTTTCTCATGGAGTAAATTACTTTTACTTGTATGCTAATGCAATTTTGTATTCTCTATAAAATTTGAATATGAAGTTTTGAAAACAAACATTCACATAAGCACAGTGACTACTATAAAAAGTGAACTCTTAAATTTTGATTGCAAAAATTGTTATACTACGAGAATTATGCAATTTAGATACATAATCATGTAACTTTATATTTTCGTGTAGGATATATAATTATAAAAATTACTATATATTTTGATTGTGAAATTCAATAATTGTATCATGTAGCATATTTACTCCAACGTGTTTTTATTGTACCTAAACACGTTCTATAATTGAAACATAAATAAATTTGCATTAGTAATGTTAATGATTCATAACACTAGTAAAAACAATGATCGTTTTCCACAAGTTATGGTCGAAAACTATAATCATGATCCATTTGTTTTCAATAATAATAATATAAATGAATGGTTAAGTGTGCTTAGTTGCATCTCCATTTTCTTTTCTATGATAAAATAATTTATCACGAAATAATTAAAGAACGAAAATATGACTACTAATTATAACTAGGGTTTTAATCTTTATAATTTAAAAAATATGATTAACAACCAATTTTTCATAATTTCATAATTACTTTCAAATGAATTTACTTGATTGTTAGATGGTTTGAAGAAAACCTTAGAGAATATGGATGCAACTTTGTTTTTCTTCAGTTTTTCTGAATAATGAGATAGTAAAACCCTACCTGCGATATTTGACGTTATGCAAGAACCATTGAAATTTATGTGCCGTTAGATAAAGTAATTAATAGATAGTAGATAATTATAGTAAATGTCAATGATTTGTAATTTGTATTTAATGCATATCTCCTACCCAAAATAGGAGATAGAGTTTTTGTATATTTATAGTTGTGATTATCTAATGGAAGGGGGCAAGGAGCCATTTACCAATTATCATGGTATCAAGAGCCTTTTGCTCTTAATCGCCGATCCTCCCTTTGGTCGGACCACCTTCTGCCGCCAACCTCCACCTTCCTCCTCCATATCCAACCATGTCTGACCAATCTTCCATCGGTCAACCTTCTAAACCTGCCGAAACCAAACTTCACCCGGCAACCACGGTCTCCAATATAAAGAACTTTATCCCGATCACCCTTGAAATCGAGTCCAGCCAATATGCGTCATGGGCCACCCTTTTTACCATTCATTGCAAAGCCTTCCTCGTACACGACCACCTTCTACCCCGTCCCATTGACACCGAAGCCTCATCCTCATCCACCACCTTAACTGAGTGGGAACGCTTAGACGCCATTGTCCTCCAATGGATCTATAGCACCGTCTCGAATGACCTCCTTCACACCGTCATTAACAAAACCGCCACCGCCCATGACGCATGGAAGGCCATCGAGGACTTGTTCCAAGATAACAAAAGTGCTCGTGCCATCCATCTTCTAAATAAATTCTCCAATACCCGTCTTGACAACTTTCCCAACGTCACATCCTATTGTCAAGAACTCAAGGTTCTTGCGGACCAACTCGCAAATGTTGATACCCCCTTATCCAATGACCGCTTAGTCCTCCAATTAATTGCGGGACTTAACGACCAATATGAGGGCATCAGCACCATCCTTACCTCCCAAGAACCACTTCCAAATTTCTACAGGGCTCGTTCCAAAATTGTTGAGGTCGAGTCTCGTAAAGCCGAACAAGCCCTACACAATTCCAAAAATTCCACCACCGCCCTCACCACCTCTACCACTCGCTAACCACAAACCAACCCTCCCTCGGACCCTCGCTCAGACTCCAACCCTTACCGTGGGCGCAGCCGCACTAGTGGCCGTGGCCGGGGTCGTGGACAGTTTGGCAGAGGCCGCTCCAATTACTCCTACCCCTCATTTTACTACCCACCATCTCCCATGTGGCCTTGGCCCAATCCCACATCATCATACTCGGCCCAGCACCAAACCTCTTATCCCTTTCCCTGGCCCGCCCCACCTTGCCCGTACCCTAACACATCTACTCCACGGCCCAATGGACAAAACTCGAGTTCCGGCATTTTAGGATCCAAACCGTCCCAGGCTCATCATGCTTATACTCCAACGGACATCGAACAGGCAATGTATACCATGTCCTTGCAACAACCGGATCCTACACTCTACATGGACACGGGCGCTACTAGCACTATAGGTAATGATAATTCTGACTATCATACTTTTTTAATAATAGCATGCATAAAAATATAATCGTTGGAAATGGGCAAACTATTCGGTCCTTGGCCATGGCACCAAATACTTACCCAAACCATTCCCACCTTTTGTCCTTAAAAACTGCCTTTATGCTCCTAAACTACTTAAAAACCTTATTTCGGTCCGTAGATTTACCATTGACAATTCTGTTAGTGTCGAATTTGACCCATTTGGTTTTCTTGTTAAGGACTACTAGACCCGGAGCCCACTTCTCAGGTGCAACAGCAGCGGTGATCTGTACCCGCTTGTTTTCGGATCGGGCACTACACTAGCATCCACCTTTGCAGCCATCTCCTCCAACCTATGGCATCAACGTCTCGGTCATACGGGACATTTATCTTTACAGTCTTTAAAACATTCTAGTTTCATTGATTTCAATAAATGTAAAGACAATTTTTGTCAATCATGTGTGTTTGGTAAAAGCATCAAACTTCCCTTTCACGCTTCTAATTCTGTTTCCATACAACCATTTGATATCATTCATAGTGATTTGTGGACTTCACCCATAATTAGTTCTAGTGGCCATCAATATTATGTGCTATTTTTGGATGATTTTACAAATTTTTTGTGGACTTATCCCCTTACAAAAAAATCCAAAACATTTAATACCTTCCACCATTATGCCACCCAAATCAAAACACAATTTCAACACACCATAAAAAACTTTCCAATGTGATAACGGAAAAGAATATGTCAACCACGCATTTAAAAATTATTTCCAAAATAATGGCATGCTTTTCCGCTTATCTTGCCCACACACCTCCTCACAAAATGGGAAAGCCGAGCGCAAAATACGAACAATTAACAACATGCTTCGCACGTTGTTATCTCATGCGTCTCTCCCCACCTACCTTTGGCCTTATGCCCTTGAAACTGCCACCTACCTCCTAAATATCATACCAACCAAATCCACCCATGACAACACACCCACTGAACTACTATATCGTGTCACTCCCACCTATGACCACCTTCGTGTCTTCGGATGCTTGTGCTACCCACTCACTCCCTCCACCACCATCCACAAACTTAATGACCGCTCCCAACCATGTGTGTTCCTAGGCTACCCACCCAATCATCGTGGTTATCGTTGCTTTAACCTCGATACAAAACAATTCATCATATCCCGCCACGTAGCCTTTGACGAAACCACATTTCCCTTCAACCATACCATAGCCCCTCCACCCAAATACGATGTCTTCGACACCCCACTACCACCCACCTTTGGCCGCACGTCCAAACCAAACCCAATCACTTCTTCGGCCCAACTAACACCACGGCCCAAACCCCTTCAGCCCCTCCATCCGGACCTCTCCCTACCCAAAACCAACTGTCCGTTTCCCAGCCCACTAACACGTCCCCTGGCCCACAAACTGATCCAATCAACAGTCCGCCCCATCCCTCATCCAGTCCACCACCACCGGCCCAATCACCACCCTCCACCAGCCAACACCAAACCCAATCATACCCGATATGCCCCACAACCACCGGCCCGAACCATCCAAACACGCTCAATGAGCGGAATCCATAAACCAAAAACACCCTTCAACCTTAACACCTCCACCACCACATCCATTCAACCATTACCCAAAAACCCAACCCAAGCCCTCGCCACACCTGAATGGTTTGCCGCCATGTCCAATGAATATCATGCTCTTATTAAAAACGGGACATGGGAGTTAGTTGTTCGTCGACCCGATATGAATGTAATACGTAGCATGTGGCTGTTTAAGCACAAATTTAAATCCGATGGGTCTCTAGAACGTTATAAGGCACGCCTTGTGTATGATGGGAGACTACAACAGGTGGGTATCGACTGTGGTGAAACGTTTAGCCCTGTGGTTAAACCGGCAACAATTCGGACTGTTTTATCTATTGCTTTGTCCAACTCTTGGTCTGTGCACCAACTTGATGTCACTAATGCATTTCTACACGGGCATCTAAATGAAACAGTTTATATGTACCAGCCAATGGGTTTTCGGGACAAGAATTTTCCAGACCATGTATGTTTGTTGAAAAAATCATTATACGGGCTTAAACAGGCACCTCGGGTGTGGTATCAACGGTTTACGGACTATGTGTTACAATTGGGCTTCACCCAAAGTAAGTGTGATGCATCTCTCTTCATCTCTCTCCATGCTCATGACACGGCGTACCTACTTCTTTATGTCAATGACATCCTTCTTGTCACTTCCTCTGACAAGCTTCGACATCAATTAATGACACATCTCTCAACCGAATTTTCTATGAAAGATCTTGGGTCCTTGAGTTATTTTCTCGGCATCTCGGTTAAACGGTCAAAAGATTCTATGTTTCTCTCTCAAAGATCATATGCCATGGACATCTTGGCACGTGCAAAAATGACCGATTGCAACCCCGTAGCAACGCCCTTTGACACCAATCCTAAACTAACTAGCCACGACAACCCATTTCCGGACCCGACCCTCTACCGTCGTTTAGCGGGCGCACTTCAATACCTTACTTTCACTAGACCGGACGTCGCATACGCAGTTCAGCAGATATGTATGCACATGCACGCCCCGACAGATGATCACTGGAATGCGCTTAAACGCATTCTGCGTTACGTGAAAGGTACGCCCGACTTTGGCCTCACCTTATCCGGTTCCAAATCGCACACCTTAACTGCCTATACAGATGCCGATTGGGCCGGCTGTCCTGATACCCGTCGCTCCACCAGTGGCTACTGTGTCTATTTTGGAGATGCCCTAATTTCCTGGTCGTCCAAACGACAATCTACTGTCTCCCGTTCCAGTGCAGAGGCTGAATACCGGGCCGTGGCCAATGTTGTAGCTGAAATCTGTTGGTTACGCAACTTGTTACTCGAGCTCCATACTCCGCTGTCCCGTGCCACCCTGGCTTATTGTGATAATGTAAGTGCTATCTATCTGTCAGGGAATCCAGTGCAACACCAACGCACCAAGCACATTGAGTTCGACATCCACTTCGTCAGAGAACAGGTTCAAAAGGGTCAAGTCTGTATCTTGCATGTGCCGTCAAAGTACCAAATCGCCGACATTTTCACTAAAGGTCTACCACGAATACTTTTTGAAGATTTCAGAGACAGTCTCAGCATCCGGTCACCTCCCGCTTCGACTGCGGGGGTGTAATAGATAGTAGATAATTATAGTAAATGTCAATGATTTGTAATTTGTATTTAATGCATATCTCCTACCCAAAATAGGAGATAGAGTTTTTGTATATTTATAGTTGTGATTATCTAATGGAAGGGGGGCAAGGAGCCATTTACCAATTATCAGTAATGAACAAGTGAATACATCTAACGTATAGAGAAACCAAGTTATGAAATTACTAAATACTATAAAATGTCAGAGGCTATTACACATGTGTAGGCTAGTGTATATGATCTTGTTACAATACATCATTATGTTGATTATTGAACTAGATGTAAACTATAAATTGATGTATAATATACCAAATGACGAAACAAAAGCAAGATAAATGTATTCATCTAGACTAGTTCACTTTAGCTTGGGATGACACTGATTTAAGTACCGACTGATTCAAATTAACAATGATGACTAGTTTAAATTAAGCTTCTCTTAAAATTACCTAAACCTTAAACCATTATGTAAATAAGTTTGGCATGCTAAATCAAAACGACTTTTACCTAATACAACTTATGAGGCAAGAGACGGATATCATGTTAAGATAATTTTTCTTTTTTAGATAATTTATAAAATACCTTGCGTGCAATCTCTTTATTAACAAGTTTCTCTCATCACATAATAACCTAAAACACATAGTGTTCAAAATGCATCGTTATCAAAACAAAATCCACTTCCAAAATAATCCCTAAAAATCCACTAGCTGATAGAGATAGTGTTTTAGTGGTGGTTTCATCATCAAATAAAATAGATTAAATGGTAAACACAAATGTAGTTGATAATGAGATAAACATATTATAAACTCCAGAAACATGTTACATGAAATCTTGTGTAATCCCATGTAAAGAGTGGTGACACATAAGAAGACATCAGAAGGTAACATATATTTTAGAGTGAAGAATACCTTTGGTCCACTAAGTATTCAAGTTTTTAGCAACAATATACGTAAGTTAAATACACTATTGTATAGTGTTAGATGCATAATTGTAATGGTAGAAGGGTATTTGCGTTGTTGTAACTCAAAAGAACAACAACATTAGGTGCACCATTCTAGTTTAGTTAGATGTAATGTAATTAATGGTTCATCGGACAATTTTGAAATACATGTTTTAATTATAGCAATAATATGTTTAAATTAAAGAGTATAAAATTAATATAGCTAGATTAATATAAAAGTTTAAGATAGGCAACTTTTTACGGCATACTTATAGCTAATCACTAAAATATTATTATGCCAATTATTCTTCATGTAGTCACTTTTTGTGTGTATATGCATATATGATTACAAGTTGTTTTACCCCCACTAAGTTTGATTTGTGTAACTTGTGTGAAGGATTTTAAATTTAAACCAAGTCTCATATCTTATTTACATGTTATATTTTTACTTACTTCGTTCATCGTTATACATATATATGTTTTTCTAGTATGTTTCAGTCCGGAACAACATTAACTTGACACAAAATCATTCTAACAACCCGTTGATAGGATAATTACATTTTAAACCTAATTAATTTGCTTGATGTGGACGTAAATAACTTGTGGGGAACTTAATACAAGTTGTTTCGGCAAGTGTGATGCCATTTTAAACGACTGATATTTAAAATTTATATATAAGTTTCATATCAATTTATTAATATGAGGGTGTTTAATATTTTAGTCACTTACTCATTTCACACAAATATAATGATCAAAGTTAACGTACATTTAATTTTGAACCAAAATTGTTATAATTGAAAAAATAGTTAGATTAAATCAGTAATTTCTTAAAGTTTAGGATTAAAACCGTAATTTGACAAAAACATAGGACCATCTGTGTAACTAATGCTAGAATTTAAAAGATAGGTAGAAGGTATCTTCATTATTTTACTTAGGATCCTCGTTGTAATCAAACATATATACGTTTAAAAATAATTTTAACAAGGGATGTTAATTATTACACCATACATAATATTAAAAATAGTTTTAACAAGGAATGTTAACTGCGGAACCAATTTAAATATGAAATATGTGAGAATCATTGGACAATTAAAAGTATGTTTGAAATATGATGCATCCATGTTTTCTTCACTACTCAACCGGTAAAAGAAGCTCATGTTTATCATTTTGGGTCCTTATGGACATTTTTAAAAAAGTAAAGAAGAAACTAAGCAGAGACATATCGCAATTGAAGGATAATCACAGATTCGCAATTGAAGGGTAATCACAATTGAAGGATAATTGTTTACCTCAAGGTACTTAGCTTCTTAGATATGTTATTGTTTCATCTGATTTGAGCTCGCCTTAGCTAATTTAGGTCAACATTGTGGGGGTGGGTTTCGATTGTTGTTTGTTCGTGTGTTGAATTTCCCAATTGTAGACCGAATCCCATAATTCCTGATTTCAAATTTGAGTGGAGTTTTATTGTTTGTTTCATGAAATGGTTTGAGTTAGTGTTGATTGAAGAATTGAACTGTAGGTTTTCGGGGATTTATAGTTAATCTTAGTAAAGAGTGAAGACCTTATGAAAATGATTTAGCTCAATTCCCAATTTCAAAGTAATGTTACAGTTTATGAAAATGATCAGCAGCATGGGCGAAAGCTTCCTCTTGAATCAATCGAAACCTCTTAAGTCTTAATAGTTTAAATCCATCTCATCATCACAAAGTGGAAAATTCAACAATAATTGGGAAGTTCTGTTTGTTAACAAATTCGAACCTGCCCAATTAAATTACAAATTCGAAATTCAACAATAATTGACTCAATCCATCTCATATTAAGAGGTCAAGTTCGAACTCTTAAATTATTTATGAGTAGGATGGATTTAATATATGGATTTAACATATTAAGAGGTAAAGTTTGAATTTGCCCACTTGACCTCTCATCATCACAAAGTAGGAAATTCAACAATAATTGGCAAGTTCTGTTTGTATGTAATTTGCCCACTTTTAATCGGGAAATTCAACAATAATTGGGGATTGTTAGGAAATTCAACAATAATTGGGGATTGTTGGGAAATTCAACAAAAATTTGTTCTCTAACACAATACAATAAAAAGATCGATGTAAGGCCCCGTTCCCGGGACGCTTACAGCTGGTCAATTATCGCACATAAAACATATATTTTCACCCTCTTACATAAAAGCGTTACAGCGGAAACAATTAAACATACATTTCATTTAAACGTAATAGCTTTTGCAAAACAATACGTCGTTATCGAATTACAAAATACATTTTTGCATTACATCACAAAAGCCTTATATCAATTGATGCCATCCCAAAAGAACCGAGTAATCGTCCCGTGCCATCCTCAGCAACATACCTGCCAACTGGAAACACATCAAAGTCACCGTTGCTGAGTGAGTTCTAGTTTTATAAATAAAATACTTTACTTTCATTAAAACCGTTCTTTTACTTTCTTTCAAATCATATTATACTTTCGTACATGATCACACATCATACGTACACATAAATAATATCATTATTATCTTCATGATCATTTGTTCGTTCATTCATTTCCTCGCTCATTACTCTTCATCACTCGAATCTTGACTCATGCAATATCCCCGATTCATGCTCGAAAGCTGATGCTATGCCGGGGCCTGTACACAAACCCCCGATTCATGTCCGAAGACTGACACAACACCGGGATACGCGACAAAGATCCCATTCGAGTCAATCACATGGATTGAACTCTATCCGAGTCTGTTGCGACACAAGGTCGCTTACCTCATTATCTCGTCTCACGCAATACTCCCGACTCATGTCCGAAGACTGATACTGTGTCGGGGCCTGTAACCAAACCCCCGACTCATGTCCGAAGACTGGCACAGTACCGAGTACGTGATCCACTTCTTATTCATCTAGATCCTGCCTCATGCAATACCCCCCGACTCTTGTCCGAAGACTGATACTGTGCCGGGGCCTGTAACCAAACCCCGACTCATGTCCGAATACTGACACAGTACCGGGGTACGCGACAAAGACCTCTTTCGAGTCTGTTGCGACAACAGGGTCGCTCACCTCATACATTTGCTTGCAAGCCTTTCTTACTTCCATTCATTCATTAACGCATGTATTCTTTCATTACGTTCCTCTTTTATTATCTTCTACTTTACGTTACATAATACTTTTCATTCATTCATTAACGTGTGCATTCTTTCATTATGTTCCCCCTTCATTATCTTCCACTTGACGATACATAACACTTTTCATTCATTCATTAACGTAACACGTAAAGCCACGGGAAAGATAGACATACATAATAATAAGGAACATAATAACATAGTACATCGATCACACAAGGCAACATTGCACACCCGTAACATACATCATGCATAACATACAACATGCACAATCACACAACATCAAACGTCACACGAATCACACGCATCACATCATATAAAACCATACGGCATCACACATCCTCATGCATCACATCATCATCATCATCAGCTCATCATCATAAATCATCTTACATCATCCATGCCCATCACATCATCTACAACCCCAAAGGTCCTAGCCTACGTCCGCACTTTCCCGAAAGTCAGACAATACTATGGTCATTCGGGCGTATGGACCCTATTCGGTCGCATGGTCTTCCATGCGTATGAGAACACTCAGGCGAATGGACCTCCAGTCGCATAGCTTCCAATCGCACGCTTCCCATGCGAATTCACATGACATCCGAGCGTATGGACCTCAGTCGCATGACCTTCATGCGAATGGCCCTCTGTCGCACACCTGTTGTGCATATGAACCTCAATCGCACGACTCACAGGCGTATGGACTCCAGTCGCATGACCTTCAGTCGCATGACCTTCATCCGCATTTCATTCAGTCGCATGACCTTCATTCGCATCTCATTCAGTCGTATTACTTTCGTGCGAATTAACCTCAGTCGTACTCCTTTTGTGCGTACAGACCCAGTCGCATGCCATTCGGACGCATGGACCTCCAGTCGCATAGCCCTAGCTGGGTGCAGAATGCAGTTCATCCTGAACTGCAGCTGCCAAGTTCGACCTCCAAACCCTTCCAAACCTCTTTTAAGCTCAAATCAACCATTTTAAACCTTAGGGAAGCATACCACGACACCATTCAAGCACAACCAAGTCCGAAATCAAGACCCAAACGAATCATACACATACACATACATACACAAACTGGTTTACACCCAAAATACCCAAAAACGATTTTTAGATGTGTTCCAGCCCAAAAATCATTCAAAAACGTGTAAAAGATGGGTCCTAGAACTCACACAAACAATCCCGTCGAGTAGAGCTTCGATTTGACCCGCTACACTTCGATTTTCACGCTCGAATCCACCTGAACCAAGCTTTTCTCCCTTTTTCTCCTCCTCTTCTCCCTTGGCTGAGTTCTTGGCAAGAATGTGGAGGGTGTGGGCTGCCCTCCCCCTTTTATACCCCCACTCATCCAAGTTTTCTCTCATTGGCGAGTTTGGTCCCTCGACTTTGGGCTTTATTTATTTTCTTCTCTTTTCCCTTCTTTCTTTGGCTTCAAAGAAAATAACCGGGTGTTACAAGTCCACCCCCTTATATAGGTTTCGTCCCCGAAACCTGTTATTTCTCAAACAGTTGCAGGTAATACTGTCTCACCTCTCCCTTGATCTTATACATAGGCTGAAATCCCTCTAGGCTTCTCTGCACTCACACAAGGGAAACCTCCATTCTCCTTAACCCTTCTCTTCCATTCTATCAGAAACAGCCACCAGTTACTTCTCGTAGTTGAATACTTTATCCATCTATATGTCCTCCAGTGGCACGATCATACTCTTATCGATCGAGCACTTTCTTAGACAAGATACATGGAAAGTCGGATGACTTCCACTTAACTCATCGGGTAGCTCCCGTCAATATGCCATTGTTTCTTCCTGAGCAACCATTTGGAATGGTCCCATATACCTCGATGTTCACTCTCCTTGCTTTCTGAATTAAATGATTCTCATTTCCACGGCGAGGCCTTCATCATTACTCCATCGTCGTAGGTTGCCACCGAACTTTTTTCGGACGTGTTTGATCAAACCACCTTCCTGCAACACTTGGTGATTGCCTTATTGGTTGTTAGTCCATTCATCTTATGGTGTACACCTATCCGCCTAAGTCTGTCCCGAATGGTCTAGCAGGAACAAACGCTTTCTTAATTTCATCACGCAATCCTCTAGGGTATCAGGTAACCTAGTGGATTTATTAATAACATTTCCTACATCGAAGGGCTCATCGATGTCTCTGCTCCTAACGTGCAACTTACAACAGAAGGTAGTAGGAACGAAACTACCACTAGCATCACATTCAAAGCATAGATGCACAAATATAAATTACCAGAAATGTACCTGACGTCAAGTCGAAGTCCGCTCTAGCATGCTCTTGGTCATGGCAAAAGCTCTAGCCTTCACCCTCTGTTCTCCTTCCTCGTACCAGAGTTTCCTACCCTTGACTTCTTACAATCCCTGCTCAGGTGTCCAGTCTCGCCACAGTCGTAGCACTTAGCCATGCGGCAATCCCTCGTCCTGTGGTCTTCCTTCCCACACTGGAAGCAGACGTTCAGTTCCTACTTTCACTCCCCCTCACAGCCTCTACCACATTTCCTGCATACCTCTGCTCTTCTTTCTATTCTCTTCTGATCATTGTCCCTCATCACCTTACCTTCAGACACAAATCCACCATCATTATCTCGCCTTCCTTTCCCCTTATTAACATAGGCTCGCTCTTCCTCTTCTTCTGTTATCGCCATCGCATCCCGCTCATCGTACAACCTTCCCGCTAGATCGACCGCCGACCTATACGTGCTTGGTCGGGCAGCGATAAGATGTCTGTGAATATCTGTCGGCAGACCTTGAATATACATCTTGATCTTCCGTGACACAGGCGTCACTTGGTCTGGCACCAGCCTTGCCATCTCATTGAACTTTATCGTGTACTGCTGGTGTGTCATCGTTCCCGTACGGCCTTTATCACTTGAATATCTGTCAGCAGACCTTGAATATACCTCTCCCTTCTTTCTCCATCCCGTACGGCCTTTATCACTTCGATCACCACAGATGGCAAGATCGTCTGCATGACCTGGTGCACTTCCTCCACAACAGCCTCTTTCATTGAGGCTATCAAGTTAGCACTCTCATCACCAGCCTCTGGATAAGGGGTCTCGGGCTCTTCATAAGCCACCTCTTCAGCTCTAGGCCTTCCTCTTGTGACCCGCGGTTCAGCACCACGTCCACCATGACCTCCACCGCTTGAAGCCTTCGATGATCTACCACCGGCCATCCTCTAACACACACTGAAAGATTCAAACACCGACACAGTCATTCAAGGGAACAACTCAGTTTATGTCAACTATAGTAAGTCGCTAATTACAGTGGGCAGTTATGATTAGCCACTTACTTTACTCTTCATACCCCAAGCATTACCTGTCCTGACTACATCAGTATCTAAATCTACCAGCAACACATAAATCACATAACATGCGCACGTAATACCGGTTAACATTACGAAAATATCTGATGGCACGCAGCTACTCAGATTGGCATCCCTTCCCTTTCCTTCCCATTCTCAGTTTAAGATTAGGTTTATTTTGAAAATTTACCCGTTTCACTTAAACTTTAGCTCTGATACCAACTTGTAAGGCCCCATTCCCGGGATGCTTACAGTTGGTCAATCATCGCACATAAAACATATATTTTCATCCTCTTACATAAAGTGTTGCAGCGGAAACATTTAAACATACATTTCATTTAAACGTAATAGCTTTTGCAAAACAATACGTCGTTATCGAATTACAAAATACATTTTGCATTACATCACAAAATCCTTATATCAATGGATGCCATCCCAAAAGAACTGAGTAGTCGCCCCGTGCCATCCTCAGCAACATACCTGCCAACTGGAAACACATCAAAGTCAGCGTTGCTGAGTGAGTTCTAGTTTTATAAATAAAATACTTTAGTTTCATTAAAACCGTTCTTTTACTTTCTTTCAAATCATACTATACTTTCGTACATGATCACACATCATACGTACACATTGTTGGTACACATGTCCCTAGTTCTAGTTCTAGCGAGCTCAAATGTATTTGATTTTCATTTTGTAACACTTATGTAATGTTCTATATATGAAATGAAAAACTCTTCTTTGAATGTTTATTGGTTGTTGAGTGTTATATATATTAATATGATTTATTGTTACATGCTTATATGAACATGTTATATAGGTTTACAGTTGTTAGACATAGTTCTGTATCATTAAAGGTTCTGGAACATGTTTAACTAAGTCTCATGATTCAGTCGCACTACTGGACCATGCGAATGGGCCAGTCGCACGACTGAACCAGGTGATTGAATCAGTCGCACGATTGAGTCATAAGACTTACTCAGTCGTATGAATGAATCAATCGTACGACTCAGTCCCACGACTGAGCCATACGCATGGCTCAATCGTACGAATGAGAGCTGTACCCTATAAATACCACTTAATTCGTGGAAAAAAAAGACTTCGAGAATTATCAACCCTTGCCGTTCCTGTTCGTCCAGAGAGTCCCTTCCAACTTCATAGAACGTTTCTGATCGATTCTAATCAATTCTTAATGTATTCTCATCGTTAGTTTTGATCGGATTAACGTTCTCCCTGATTGGATCGCCAATCAAATAGGATTCTGCACTATTTGATCTGATTTCACGTTGAATTTGTTAGTACTCCGTCCGTACACGGTCCTAACAAGTGGTATTAGAGCTTTGGCTCTTGATTCTTCGTGGATTCAATCGTGTTTTTGCAAAAGTCAACGTTTTTATTCAAAAGATCCGCTCTTTCTGCTTAAAAATCCAGTTTTTACGAGTGCATGTGTTCAAAACTTAGTCTTTTTCGAGTTTTAGCCTACTAGGGTTTTCAAAATTGTGTTTTTGGGTCGAATTGCATGAAAAAGTTGAAAATTTCGAAGTCCGCAGTCTCAGTCGCATGATTAACTCAATCACACGACTGAACTCCATTTGCTCAGCTCAATCGCACGATTGACCCAGTCACTTGCTCAATCGCACGATTGGCCCAGTCGCTTGTTCAATCGTACGATTGGCCAAGTCGGTTTGTTCATGTAAGGCCCCGTTCCCGGCACCTCACAGTTGGTCGTTCATCGCACATAAAACATACATTTGATATGTATTTATAAACATCTTAAATAAACACTACAACGGAAACATTCAAGAGATACATTTCATTTCATCATAAAAGCTTGTACAAAGGTTACATCGTTATTGATTACAAAAGGGTCATAAACAGTGACCTCTAGTATAGAAACATTAAAATTTTCATCATAAGGAATATTCCTTAAGTAATCCCGTTTATCAGGATCCTTAAGGAAGGTTCCTTAGGTAATCCCGTTTATCGGGATCCTCAAGGAACACTTGACACTTGCATGCAACATAATGTGTTGCATGCATTATAGGCCCGCATGCTATTACGTGGCAGCATTATCAAAAGGAGAATGCCATCCCCAAAGAGCTGAGTAGTCGTCTCGTGCCATCCCCGGCAACACTACCTGCCAACTGGAAACACATAAAAGTCAGCGTTGCTGAGTGAGTTCTAGTTTTATAATAAACATATTTAATTCCCATTATAAACCATTCTTTCACGTGATCATACATCACACATATACAAAGATAATATTATTATTATCTTCATCATTCGTTATACGTCATTATCTTTAAATTCTCATATGGATCCTGTCAGGCTTTACCCACTTTATAGCACTCGGCTATGATTACTGTGGTCGAATGACAAGGATCCCGTTTCATCTTTGCTTGCACATTGAATTTCTTTTGTACCAATACCATATGCTATACCCGATCAGTCTTAGCTACTGGGCCGTGAATCAAAGCGTATGCCACAATACTAGTAGGTAAGCGAAGAGGTACCATGAATATGGTCAATCACAAAGAAAGACCCGTTTACTTTATTCAATGCTTGCAAGACTTAGTTTGTTCATTCATTAATGCATGTATTCATCATCATATTTCTTTTCATTTATTCATTAATACATGCATTCATCATCTTGTTCCTCTTTCATTATCTTTGCTTGCACATTGAATTTCTTTTGTACCAATACCATATGCTATACCCCGATCAGTCTTAGCTACTGCGCTGTGAAACAAAGCGTATGCCACAGTACTAGTAGGTAAGCGTAGAGGTACCATGAATATGGTCAATCACAAAGAAAGAACCGTTTACCTTATTCAATGCTTGCAAGACTTAGTTCGTTCATTCATTAATGCATGTATTCATCATCATATTTCTTTTCATTTATTCATTAATACATGCATTCATCATCATGTTCCTCTTTCATTATCTTTCACTTTACGTTACATAATACTTCATTCATTCATTTCCATAATTCGTAATGTTTCGGAAAGATAAACATACATAATCATAAGGAACATACACATAACATTCATTCATAATCATACAAGGCATCATACATATATGGTATACAGTAGGTATACCCATGCAACATCATCATCATCATCATGCCTATGTTACTCGTTTACCCAAATAAATCAGATCTTACTAAGCTTAATCCGCATTTTACATTCTGGTTCATCTGCATTAGTCTGACCATCAGCATTAGTCAATGCGGATGAGGAATACCTTATCCGTATTTCATGATCTACCCGCATTAGTCCATGCGGCTGAGAAATGCCTTAGCGCATTTCCGGACTTGTCCGCATTGGTCAATGCGGCAGTCAATTGCCACAGCCGCATTCCTTTCATTCGTCCGCACTAGTCAATGCGGCTGAGATGCCTTGGCCACTTCTTTTCATTAGGACAAAGCGGATGAGACAATGCCTGGACCGCATTTCCTTAACCTTCCGCATTGGTTAATGCGGCTGACTGCCTTAGCCGCATTTCGTGGGATGTCCGCATAAAGTTGATGCGGTTGTCTAAGGTGACTTGCAACCTAACCTGTGCCCCTTTTTCATACTCGTTCATCGTTTAACAGACCCTTAGCACAGATTCATCATATTACCCATTTAGAACCACCTAAACATCATGTATACCATTCTAGAACATACATTAACAGTATACCTATGAACATTCATACGTGAATCACATATATCTGTTCTGGGAAGTTCACATGTAGTGGAACCAGCGTCCCGAACAGACCGTATACACATATACATATACATACATGTACGGATTAAACACCCGCAACTCAAAAAAACAGTTTCAAGATGTGTTCCAGCCCCCAAAATCGTTCAAAAATGCGTAAAAGAAGGGGTCTTAGAACCCACATTGTGTTTCTGAGTATGGCTTCTTCAAAACCCGTCGCCGTGAGACCTTGTACCTCGAATCCGCACTCTTCTTCTTCTTGTTCTTCCTTCAAATTCTCGTGGTCTGCTCTTTCTCTCTCTAGAATATTTCGAAGATTTGGGGTTGTGAGAAAAGTGTGGGCAGCCATCCCTACGTATATAAGATATTTGCCCTTTCTTTGTACTTTTACACAATACCCCCTTCCACTTTTTCTTTCTTTTCCTTTCCTTCCAAAATTCTTTCTTTTCTTTTCTTCTTATTATTTCTCTTTGTCTAATCAAAATTTTGGGTGTTACAAGTCCACCCCTCTTATAAAGGTTTCGTCCCTGAAACCTGTTATTCCTCGAACAGACGTGGGTAATGTTGTCTCATCTCTTCCTCAGTCTCCCACGTAGACTCAGATCCCTTTCTGTGCTTCCACTGTACACGCACAAGGGGAACCACTTTATTTCGCAGCCGCTTCTCTTTTCTGTCAATGATTGCCACTGGTTGCTCCACATAATTGAGCCGTTCATCTACTTCGATATCCTCCAGTGGAACAATTATTTCTTCATCGGCCAGGCACTTTCTCAGATGAGATACGTGGAAGGTAGGGTGAATTCCACTTAGCTCATCTGGCAACTCCAATCTATAGGCCACCTCTCCTACTCGAGCAATGATTCGGAAAGGGCCTATGTACCGCGGACTCAACTTGCCCCGCTTTCGGAACCGAATGATTCTTTTCCAAGGCGAGACCTTTAACATAACCCGGTCACCCACCTGGAATTCGATCGGCCTGCGTCGTTTATCGGCATACGACTTCTGTCTGTCTTTGGCTGCCTTCATGTAGGCCTTGATCCTTTCAAGCTTTTCAGTCGTAGCCTCGATCACCTCGACGCTTCCCAATTCCTTTTGACCAATATCACCCCAACATACGGGTGTCCTGCATCTCCTACCGTATAGCATCTCATAAGGTGGCATACCAATACTGGCATGATAGCTGTTGTTGTACGAGAATTCAGCTAACGGTAGGTGGTCATCCCAACTCCCCCCAAAATCAATCACACATGCCCGGAGCATGTCTTCTAATGTCTGAATGGTCCTTTCCGACTGACCATCAGTTTGGGGATGATAAGCCGTACTGATATGTAACCTCGTCCCCATAGCATCGTGGAATTTCTTCCAGAATTTGGATGTAAACCGGGTGTCGCGATCCGACACAATTGACACCGGTACACCATGACGAGTCAAAATCTCTTTGATGAAAAGATCGGCCAACATCTCAGATGAGTATGTCTCGCGTATCGGTAGGAAGTAAGCACTCTTCGTCAGACGATCAACAATCACCCATATGGCATCATACCCTTTCGGAGTATGCGGCAGCTTCGTAATGAAATCCATGGTGATGTGCTCCCACTTCCATTCCGGTATATCCAAATGTTGAATCTTCCTATACGGCTTCTGATGTTCTGCCTTTACTTGCAAACAAGTGAGACATTTACTCACATACTCCACCACATCACGCTTCATACCCGGCCACCAGTAATCTTTCTTCATGTCTTGGTACATCTTGGTAGCACCGGGATGAATGGAATATCGAGTTTTGTGGGCTTCATCCATAATCTTCATTCGTAGATCCCCAAAACGAGGAATCCACATCCGCCCAAATCGAGTCTTGACACCAAACGTGTTTTCACCCAGTTCCGCGACCAGACCTCTCATTCGTTCTGAGTTAAGATGGTCTTCCTTCAGTGCCTCATCTTGAAACTCTTTGACTTGCTTCATCACATCCGAGGTCATAATCAGTTGGTATGCCTTCACCCGTATCGGCTCGGGCCTCTCCTTTTGGCTAAGGGCATCAGCCACCACATTGGCTTTGCCCGGATGGTAATGGATCTCATAATCATAGTCTTTTATCAGCTCCAACCATCGCCTCTGCCTCATATTTAAATCTTTTTGCTCGAAGAAGTACTTCAAGCTCTTGTGGTCTGTGAAGATGGTGCACTTCGTTCCGTAGAGGTAGTGCCTCCAAATCTTTAATGCAAAGACCATAGCTGCTAGCTCCAAATCATGAGTAGGATAATTAACCTTATGAACTTTCAGCTGTCGGGATGGATGCATAGGCTATCACCTTTCCCTTTTGCATTATTACGCACCCCAACCCGAGTAGGAAGCATCAGAATAAACCACCAAGTCATCGCTTCCATCGGGTAATGCCAATACTGGAGCTTGGGTCAACTTCGTCTTCAATTCTTCAAATGCATTTTCCTGAGCTTGACCCTATACAAACTTCACATCCTTCCGGGTCAACTTGGTCAGTGGAGAAGCAATCTTAGAGAAGTCTTGAATGAATCTTCTGTAGTAGCCCGCCAAACCCAAGAAACTACGGATCTCGGATGGCGTCTTTGGAGACTTCCATTGCATTACCGCTTCCACCTTTGCCGGATCGACCATAATTCACTCCGGATTAACCACGTGACCCAAAAATTGAACCTCGCGCAACCAGAATGCGCACTTGGAGAACTTGGCGTACAATTTCTCCCTTCTCAACGTCTCTAATACTTCTCGAATGTGACCGGCATGCTCTATTTCGCTTCTTGAATAAATCAGGATGTCATCAATAAACACGATCACTGATTTATCCAACATCGGCCGACACACTCGGTTCATCAGATCCATAAAAGCAGCTGGCGCATTAGTCAAACCAAATGACATGACAAGAAACTCGTAGTGACCGTAGCGCGTACGAAAAGCTGTTTTAGGGATGTCTTGTTCCTTCACTTTCAGCTGATGGTAGCCCGATCGAAGATCTATTCGTGAAAACCAACTGGCGCCTTGAAGTTGATCAAACAGATCATCGATTCTTGGCAAGGGGTATCTATTTTTCACCGTCAACTTGTTCAGCTCACGGTAGTCGATGCACATCCTCATACTACCGTCTTTCTTCTTCACAAACAGGACCGGAGCACCCCAAGGTGAGATACTCGGTCTAATAAACCCCTTATCCAACAGCTCTTGCAACTGCTTCATCAACTCTTTCATTTCTGTCGGGGCCAATCGATACGGTGCCTTGGCGACAGGCTGAGCACCCGGTATTAGGTCAATCTAGAACTTGATCTCTCGGTCAGGTGGCAATCCCGATAAGTCTTCCGGGAACACGTATGGAAAATCACACACCACCGGAACATCGGATAGCTGTGGTGTTGGCGTTTCTACATCTTTTACATAACATAAGTAGGCGTTGCACCCACGCCTCATACATTTTCCCGCCACAGCCATTGAGATCACCTTCGGAATCGTAGTAACCCGATCACCATAAACTGTCACTGAACCACCGTCGGGCGCTGTCAATTGAATCATCTTCTTGCGACACACGATGTTCGCCTCAAAGTCCGCCAACCAATCCATCCCAAGCACCAAATCGAAACCACCTAAAGTCATAGCGAAGGGTCTAACCGGAAATTTGTGGCCTTCCAATTCAACATCACAACCCTCTATCACCTCAGAGATCCTAGTAGACTTACCTATGGCAGTTTCTACATCAAAGGGCACATCAACACGTCTACTACTAACAGGCAGCTTAGTACAGAAGGCAGCAGAAATAAAACTCCTACTGGCACCCGAATCAAATAATACAGAGGCTAAAGTTTGGTTCACCAGAAACGTACCGGACACAACATCAGGGTCCATCCTGGCCTCCTCCTGCGTCATCGTGAATGCCCTGGCCTTTGCTCTCGGTTCTTCACCTCCCGTCGTTTTCACCCCTGAGCCCTCAGCCTTCGGCTTCTTGCAGTCTCTGCTCATATGACTACTTTCCCCACAGTTAAAACATTTGCCTGCCCGACAATCCTTTGACATATGCCCTGCCTTCCCACATCTGAAATAGATGTTTGATCCCCACTTGCACTCCCCCGAGTGCTCCCTTCCACATTGGCCACACTTCCTCAACCCTGCTCCTGACATGACCACACGGCGGTCATCCACCCTTGTCTTCTTGTTACTCGTCGAAGTATCACCTCGACCAAACCTCTTTCCCTGCCAGTTTCTCTCACCACCTCCCTTCTTACTAATCTCAGCCTTCACCACCACAGCCCGTTCATCATATAATCTCCCAGCCAAATCCACTGCCGACCTAAAGGTGATCGGTCGAGCAGTAATCAAATGCCTGCGGATGTCAGCTGGCAGCCCCTGAATATACCGGTTGATCTTTCGAGGCACCGGCGTCACCTGATCCGGCACCAACCGCGCCATTTCATTGAACTTGGTGGTGTATTGTTGGTGGGTCATCGTCCCCGCCTCCAACTGCAGGAACTCTCTCTCGACTTTGTCCATTTCCCGACGAGGACTGAACTCCTCGATCACCATCCTTTTTAACTCGGCCCACTTCATTTTCCCTATGGCCCTGCTACCCTCGGCTTGGACTATATTGTCCCACCAGCACAAAGCCGACCCCGTGAAAGAGTGGGTAGCAAACTTCACCTTCTTGTCCTCTTGGCAATCACTAATATCGAGGACAGCCTCCATTTCTCTCACCCATTGGTGAGCATCAGCATCAGTGCCAGAACCGTCAAAAGTAGGGAGCTTGCACCTCATAAACGCCCCGTAGTTACAACCCCGTGTTGTCTCCCTTACCGGCTCCTCCTCCTCCTCCTGTTCCTCTTCATTATCAGATAGAACCGTTTCCGGCTCTTGTCGATACGGTCTCCCCGAGGACCGATTCCTCCCTTGCCTTTCATCTTCGCGTACAGCCTTTATCACTTCGGTCACTACAGACGGTAAAATCGTCTGCATGACCTGGTGTACTTCTTCGACCACTGCCTCTTTTACCGAGGCCCTTAGATCCGCGCTTTCGTCCACCTCCTCTTGATGAGTGGTGTCAGGTTCTTCATGAACCTCCTTCTCCTCTCTCGGTCTTCCTTTTATGGCCCGCGGTTCAGCACCACGTCCCCCACCTCGTGACACTTTAGATGATCTACCACCGACCATCTTCTATCACACTGAAAGGTTCAAATACTAACACGGTCACTCAAGGAAATAGCTCAGTTTATGTCAAGTATGGTAAGTCCCTAATTACAGTGGCCAGCTGTGATTAGCCACTTACTCTACTCTTCGCACCCCGAGCATCACCTGTCCTGACTACATTAGTACTAAATCTAACAGTACACATAAATCACATCACATGCGCACATAATACCAGTTAATCTTTAAGAAAATACATGATGGCACGCAACTACTCAGATGACATTCTCTTCCTTTCTGTCCCATTTTCAGTTTAAGTTTAGGTTTATTTGGAAAATTTACCCATTTCACTTAAACTTTGGCTCTGATACCAACTTGTAAGGCCCCGTTCCGGGCACCTCACAATTGGTCATTCATCGCACATAAAAACATACATTTGATATGTACTTATAAACATTTTAAATAAACAATGCAGCGGAAACATTCAAAAGATACATTTCATTTCATCATAAAAGCTTGTACAAAGGTTACATAGTTACTGATTACAAAAGGGTCATAAACAGTGACCTCTAGTATAGAAACATTAAAATTTTTATCATAAAGAAGATTCCTTAAGTAATCCCGTTTATCAGGATCCTTAAGGAAGGTTCCTTAGGTAATCCCGTTTATCGGGATCCTCAAGGAACACTTGACACTTGCATACAACATAATGTGTTGCATGCATTATAGGCCCGCATGCTATTGCGTGGCAGCATTATCAAAAGGAGAATACCATCCCAAAGAGCTGAGTAGTCGCCTCGTGCCATCCCCGGCAACACTACCTGCCAACTGGACTACTGCCAACTGGAAACACATAAAAGTCAGCGTTGCTGAGTGAGTTCTAGTTTTATAATAAACATATTTAATTCCATTATAAACCATTCTTTCACGTGATCATACATCACACATATACAAAGATAATATTTATTATTATCTTCATCATTCGTTATACTCATTATCTTTAAATTCTCATATGGATCCTGTCAGGCTTTACCGTGGTCGAATGAGAAGGACCCGTTTCATATTTGCTTGCACATTGAATATCTTTTGTACCAATACCATATGCTATACCCCAATCAGTCTTAGCTACTGGCCGTGAATCAAAGCGTATGCCACTGTACTAGTAGGTAAGCGGAAGAGGTACCATGAATATGGTCAATCACAAAGAAAGACCCGTTTACCTTATTCAATGCTTACAAGACTTAGTTCGTTCATTCATTAATGTATGTATTCATCATCATATTTCTTTTCATTTATTCATTAATACATGCATTCATCATCATGTTCCTCTTTCATTATCTTTGCTTGCACATTGAATTTCTTTTGTACCAATACCATATGCTATACCCCGATCAGTCTTAGCTATGGGCCGTGAATCAAAGCGTATGCCACAGTACTAGTTGGTAAGCGGTAGAGGTACCATGAATATGGTCAATCACAAAGAAGACCCGTTTACCTTATTCAATGCTTGCAAGACTTAGTTCGTTCATCATTAATGCATGTATTCATCATCATATTTCTTTTCATTTATTCATTAATACATGCATTCATCATCATGTTCCTCTTTCATTATCTTTCACTTTACGTTACATAATACTTCATTCATTCATTTCCATAATTCGTAAGGTTTCGGAAAGATAAACATACATAATCATAAGGAACATACACATAACATTCATTCATAATCATACAAGGCATCATACATATATGGTATACAGTAGGTATACCCATGCAGTATCATCATCATCATCATGCCTATGTTACTCGTTTACCCAATTCAGATCTTACTAAGCTTAATCCGCATTTTACATTCTGGTTCATCTGCATTAGTCTGACCATTCGCATTAGTCAATGCGGATGAGGAATACCTTATCCGCATTTCATGATCTACCCGCATTAGTCCATGCGGCTGAGAAATGCCTTAGCGCATTTCCAGACTTGTCCGCATTGGTTAATGCGGCAGTCAATTGCCACAGTCGCATTCCTTTCATTCGTCCGCATCAGTCAATGCGGCTGAGATGCCTTGGCCACTTCTTTTCATTAGGACAATGCGGATGAGACAATGCCTGGACCGCATTTCCTTAACCTTCCGCATTGGTTAATGCGGCTGACTGCCTTAGCCGCATTTCGTGGGCTGTCCGCATAAAGTTGATGCGGTTGTCTAAGGTGACTTGCAACCTAACCTGCGCCCCTTTTCATACTCGTTCATCGTTTAACAGACCCTTAGCACAGATTCATCATTTTACCCATTTAGAACCACCTAAACATCATGTATACATATACATTACATGTATGCGTGAATCATATATATCAAGTTCACATGTAGTGGAACGCAACAGACCGTCAAAAAAACAGTTTCAAGATGTGTTCCAGCCCCCAAAATCGTTCAAAAATGCGTAAAAGAAGGGGTCTTAGAACTCACATTGTGTTGCTGGGTATGGCTTCTTCAAAACCGTCGTCGTGAGACCTTGTACCTCGAATCCGCACTCTTCTTCTTCTTGTTCTTCCTTCAAATTCTCGTGGTCTGCTCTTTCTCTCTCTAGAATATTTCGAAGATTTGGGGTTGTGAGAAAAGTGTGGGCAGCCATCCCTATGTATATCAGATATTTGCCTTTTCTTTGTACTTTTACACAATACCCCCTTCCACTTTTTCTTTCTTTTCCTTCCTTCCAAATTCTTTCTTTTCTTTTCTTCTTATTATTTCTCTTTGTCTAATCAAAATTTCGGGTGTTATAGTTCATCGTCGATTGGCCAAGTCGGTTTGTGACACGCAGCACAACTGTCCTAGTGTTACTCAGTCGCACGACTAAGCTCAATCGTGTCTGTTGAGTCTTAGTCGTTCCCCAGTGATCCCCAGTCGCATACACAGTGGGTTTCTAGTTTTAAGACTATTCATTATAACCACAGAACTTTGCACTCTCAGCAGGGAAGGACTCCAGGATCCAGAATCTTACTCTTGGAAAATGAGTTCGGGAATCATAACAAACCACAAAGCTTCTGTCTCTTGACGATTATTCTCAATGGATGCAACGGTTTTCATCTGAATGGGTAGACACAAACCTATGGAACACTATTGAGACTGACTACACTTTGCCCGTTGAGCTGATGGTGTTCCACTGACTCTTAATGGCTTGACTGAGACACAAAAGACTGCGTACAATGCTGAGAAGAAGGCCTACGCATTGTTGACACACATTCCTAAAGAAATCTTCCATCAGTTTTCAGAACACAAGCAGTGCAAAAAGTTATGGGAGGCTCTTGAGAAGCGATATGAAGGTAATGCAACACTTAACTCACTGAAGGCGAAAGCGTTGAAGAAAGAATTTGATAACTTCTTGTCTATTGGGAATGAAAGTTTGGATGACGTGATCGACCGCTTCTATCCCTTGATGAGTGAACTGCATATCGGGGTTAAAACGTCCATGGAAGACAAGGTGGCAAGTTGGCTGATGGGTTACCTGATAAGTGGGATCATTTGTTTCTACTTTGAGACATAATGCTGTGTTGGAGACTTGGACATAAATGACTTTATTCTAAAGTTGAGGGAGGAAGAGGTTCGAAATAAGTACAAGTCTAAGAAGGGTAACTACACTCAGATCCTTTCTCTCTACAATGTGACTCTACTACAACGTCTTCGAGTGCTCCGTTGCAGGCTGCTTCGTATCTAACACATCTGCAAGCATTCCTAGTACTTTTTAAAGTTGTGAATCAGGTGGATCTTCAAGTGCTCCATTCAATGCTCTAGAAATTCAATCGACGAAGTTAAATACAGAGATTTGAGCAACGTAACTGTTGAAGTTGCTGAGGAGCATATGGATCTACTATAGTGTTGTGGTACATTCCTATGATGGGTTAGTTGCAGGAAAGATTGGAAATTTCCATCTAGTAGATGAAGATTATGAACAGGTTGATGAAGCAGAGCTTGAATAGATGGATAATGTGGGCTCTCGCTAGTGTTGTGCGTAGAGCAAAGAAGTTCATTAAAAAGACAGGACAGAACCTGGTGGCTACAAAGAATACAACGTTTGTTCGACAAGGTAAAATTCACTTGATTTAACTGCGGTGAAAAAGGCCATTTCAAGCGAGAGTGTGTCAAAACCAAAAAGACAGGAAATGGCAATCCGTTCTCATCATTTAACAGGCAGGATAAAGACAAGAATCCAAAGTCAACGTCAACTAGTAATGACTCCAAAGCAATGGTAGCTCAAGGTGATGAAGGACAAGTCTGGTCCTTCTGTTTCTTATCTGAGGGTGAGGCTAACATTGCATCGGTTGATGATCTGAACAAAGACTCAGCGAGTGAGGGGGAGAACTCAGTTGAGCTTGATACTGCTGATATGGATGACACTTTGGCTGCTGTGGATAAACTAGTGGAGAATGAACAAAATGCTAAATCTGCAGCACACCAGGAACCCCAGACTGCTTTCATGGCTGGCACTTCTACATCTGCACAGGTAGAATCGAAAAATGTCTCTTTAATAAACATGCATGTGATGAATGTGATAAGTTTAGGGAAAGCATTGATCTAAAATTTTCTAGGTTATTAGAACATAATGATAACTTAGTAAATGACTTAAAACTGTGCGCTGAAGCAAATCGTATATTAAAACTAAATGAAAGCAGTTTTAAGGAGAAAATAGATTTGCTAAGAAAACAATTAAAAGAGACTGGAGAGTGTGCTTTCAACCAAGAAAATGACATAAAGTTTTACTTAAAAACAATTGAGGAAACTAAAAATGACAGAGCTGTTTTACAAGTTGAAAATGAATCCTTAAAGCAAAAACTACACAGTTTAGCTAGTTCCTCTCACATCTTGAAAAACTTGGTTAAAGAAAGAAACAACGGGGAAGGTTTGGGTTATAAAGTTATGCCTCCACCACATGAGATCCTTCTGAACACCAAACAGAGACCTGCAAATAATAATCCTATCAAGGACCATGGTGACTACTCCTCTGGTCAGTGATCCGTGTTGATACATGTGTCCCTAGATTCTGAGCTAAATGTATATCTTTGTAATGTCTTGATTATATGTGATTGAAATTGATTAATGAAATACATTTGGTTGTTTATGTTATAATGTTTATATATTCATTAATGGGTTGTGTAATGATTAATTATATAGGTTTGTGGTTGTTTGAATTGGTATGCATAATGTTGTAATGATTAACACATTCAAACTTAACATGATGAAGTTATCATGCAAATGGGCCATGCCAATGGACCATACGCACGAATAACTTCATGAGAATGGATCAGTCGTAAGACTGAAGCATGAGATTGAACCAGTATACGACTGAAGGCTCAGTCGTGCGTATGCATCAACCGCATAGCTCAATCGCACGACTGAACCATGCGAATGGTTCAGTCGCACGAATGAGAAACCCTTACCTATAAATACCACTTAATTCGTGGAAAAACGAAACACTTTGAATACTTGCAACCCTAGACGAACCAGAATGTCCTGTTCGTCAATTCCAAGTTCATAGAACGTCTGAGATCAATCCTAGTCCATCTTAACGTTTTCTAATCGTTAGGATTGATCTTGATTACGTTATCCTGATTGGATCACCAATCAAATAGGATTCCGCACTATTGATCTGGTATAACGAAGAATCATTAGTACTCCGTACGTACACGGTCCTAACAAGTGGTATCAGAGCCTTGGCTCTTGATTCTTCGTTTGATTCAATCAAGTTTTGTTAAAGTCCACATTTTTCGCGAAAAGATCCAATCTTTCTGCTCAAAACCGAGTCTTTACGTGTGCATGTTCTGTAAAATCAGTGTTTTTCGACTTACAGCCGTCTAGGGTGTCAAAAAAAACATGTTTTAGGTCAAAGTGTGAAAATTTGATCTCTGCAGTCTCAGTCGCACGATTAGCTCAATCGTACGACTGAAGTCCAGTCACCCATTCATTCGACCGATTGAGTCAGTCGCTTCGTCCAATCGCCCGATTGAGTCAATCGCCCAGTTCAGTCGCCCAGTTGAGTCGTTCGGTCTGTTCAGTCACCTAAGTCTCTCAGTCGTCTGTTCAATCGTACGTTTGAGTCCAATCGCATACAGCTAGTGTCGGTCGCATCCCAGTCGCACTCCCTAATCGCATTAGCAGTTTAATTCACAAGTTAAAGTAATAACATAATGGACTCAGAAAACTTTGCAATGTCAGCTGGAAAGGACTCAAGGATACAGAACTACTTTTACTGGAAAATGAGATAGGGAATCATAACAAGCCACCTAAGCTATTGAATATAGATGAATTTCCACAATGGAGACAACGTTTTGAGATTCATCTTAATGGAGTGGACACGAAATTATGGAACTCTATGAGGCTGGTTATAACATGCCCGTGGGAGCTGATGGTGTTCCTTTGACTTAAGTGGACTCACTGATACACAGAAGGTTGCCTACAATGCTGAAAAGAAGGCATATGCTATTTTGACCCAGTCCATTCCCAAGGCCATTTTTCACCAATACTCAGAGCACAAGCAAAGTAAAAGTTGATGGAAGCTCTGAGAAGAGGTATGATGGGAATTCTACTCTAAAGTCCCTAAAGGGTAAAGCATTGAAGAAGGAGTTTGACAACTTCTCTGCAATTGGGAATGAAAGCTTGGATGAAATTATCGATCGCTTCTATCACTTGATGAGTGAACTTCACACTCATGGAGTAAAGACGTCAATGGAAGACAAAGTTTCAAGCTTGGCAGATGGTCTACCTGAAAAGTGGGATTCATTCATTTCCACTCTGCGATACAACTCAGTTTTAGAGACCTTGGATATAAATGACTTATTCTAAAACTGAGAGAGGAAGAAGTGCGTCACAAGTATAGGACGAAAAAAAGGAGCGTATACACAAGACCCATCACTCTACAATGTAACTCCTACTTCCACTCCTGCTGCAAGTCTTCTGGAGCACCTCTGTAACAGCCTTTGTGTCCAATGCATCGTCATCTACTGATCAAGGCTTCATCTGCAAATGAGTCTCATGGTGCATCTGGGGTTCTACAAAGTCCAATTGTTACTCAATCTGCTAAGTTGATGAGAAAATTTGGGGAAAGTACAGTGGAGGTTGCTAAAGAGCACATGGATCTACTTGCTGCAGTTGTGCACTCTTATGATGGTCTGGTGGCGGGTAAGTAAGATTGGAAATTTCCACCTTGCTGATGAAGACTACGAGCAAGTAGATGAAAATGAGCTTGAAAGGATGGATATCATGTGGGCTCTTGCAAGTGCTGTCCGGAGAGCCAAGAAGTTTGTGAAGAAACAGGGTAGAATCTCGTGGCTACTAAAGATACGACCTTGGTTTTGACAAGTCTAAAGTCACGTGCTTCAACTGTGGAGAAGGGTCACTTCAAAAGAGAATGCGTGAAGCCTAAGAAGACTGGGAACGGGAATCCATTCTCCTCGTTCAATAGGCAAGATAAAGACAAGAAGCCAGCATCCACAGGGAATGATTCTAAAGCTATGGTAGCACAAGGAGATGAAGGACAGGACTGGTCCTTTCGGTTCTTATCTGATAGTGAAGCGAACATAGCTTCTATGGAAGACTGAACGAAGACTCAGCGAGTGAGGGGGAGAGATCAGGTGATGTTGATACTACTGACTTGGAAAAGACGTTTGATGCAGTGGATGATGAAATTGTCAAGAATGAGTTGAATTCAGAATCTGAAGCTCAACCTGCGTCTCAGAATGCTTTCATGGCTGGAACGTCCACAGCTGCACAGGTACAATCTAAGGATGAATTATTCGCTAAACATGCTTGTGTTGATTGTGATAAATTTAGAAAAAGCATTGACTTAAAATTTGCTTTGTTATTAGAACACATGATAACTTAGTAAATGACTTGAAACTGTGCTCAGAGGCTAATCGAGTGTAAAACAGAATGAGCAGTTATAAGGAAAAGATAGATGCTTTAAAGAAGCAATTAAAGGAAACTGAAGTTGTTGCGTTTAACCAAGAAAATGACATTAAATTCTACTTAAAGACCATTGAAGAGACTAAAAGGGACAAAGCGGTTTTACAAGTAGAAAATGACTCTTTGAAACGAAAACTACATAGTTTAGCGAGTTCCTCGCACATTGAAAAACTTGGTTAAAGAACACAACAATGGGAGGGTTTGGGTTACAAGGTTGTTCCACACCACATGAGATCCTGTTGAACACTAAACAACGTCCAATAAATAATAATCCAATTAAGGATCATGTGGGACAACTCCTTTGGTTAGTGATTCGGACACAGCAGTTAAACCTGCTTCTCCGGATGATGATCAGAAAACCTCAGCAAGGTAGAGATATATCGAAATCTGAAGTGGATCCACGGACGGGAGGCCTAGATTGTGTTGAAGTGGCGTCCTCCACGCACCATGTCGAAGATCCCTCTAAGGGAAATGCCTCAGGACATCACTCCACACTTCAAGTGGTGGTACTACGATTGGCGAACGGCTGAAGCAGTCATAGTGTTGAACAGAGATGGACAGATGGATGTCATCCGGGTATTTGACCCAATGTGGCTTACTAACTTGTCAGTAATGATATTTATACACTCTACAAGTGGCCACTGTTCTATGACTCGCAGGATATCGTACAAGCTCTCCAGTATCAGAACGTCATACGCATCTGCTTTGTATTTGAAATACATGTAGGTGTAACCAGAGAGGAGAAATTCAAGAAGAGTACGAAGGGTTATGGGTAAAGCAAGACATTAGAGGAATCTAGGTCCAAGGGGAGTTTGTTGATACATGTGTCCAGATTCTGAGCTAAATGTAATATCTTTGTAATGTCTTGATATATGTGATTGAACATTGATTAATGAAATACATTTGGTTGTTTATGTTATAATGTTTATTATTTCATTAATAGGTTGTGTAATGATTAATTATATAGGTTTGTGGTTGTTTGAATTGGTATGCATAATATTGTAATGATTAACACATTCAAACTTAACATGATGAAGTTATCATGCGAATGGGCCATGCCAATGGACCATACGCATGAATAACTTCATGAGAATGGATCAGTCGTAAGACTGAAGCATGAGATTGAACCAGTCGTACGACTGAAGGCTCAGTCGTGCGTATGGATCAACCGCATAGCCTCGTACGACTGAACCATGCGAAATGGTTCAGTCGCACGAATGATGAAACCCTTACATAAATCCACTTAATTCGTGGAAAAACAAAACACTTTGAATACTTGCAACCCTAGACGAACCAGAACGTCCTGTTCGTCAATTCCAAGTTCATAGAACGTCTGAGATCATCCTAGTCCATTCTTAACGTTTTCTAATCGTTAGGATTGATCTTGATTACGTTCTCCCTGATTGGATCACCAATCAAATAGATTCCGCACTATTTGATCTGGTATATATAACGAGAATCAGTAGTACTCCGTACGTACACGGTCCTGACAATCCGGACACTGCAGTTAAACTGCTCCTCC
This sequence comes from Flaveria linearis, assembly GCA_024085815.1. Lineage (NCBI taxonomy): Eukaryota > Viridiplantae > Streptophyta > Magnoliopsida > Asterales > Asteraceae > Flaveria > Flaveria linearis. Next base: position 162,341 of record JABSNV010000657.1, read on the forward strand.
GGTTACTGATTAGAAGACATCACTTCAGGTACAAAGGATAAAACCATCATGGAGAAGAGGGTGGAAGAGAATGTTCAAGCATCTCTTGGTTTGGGTTCACAATCTGATGTCACACAACCAAGATTTCAAAAACCACTCAGTCTAAACGGTTAAGCAAGATCAAAATCATCGTAAAAATACAATGTATCATAATGTTAAACATGTAAAATTTGTCAAAGAAGGTGAAAATCAAAAGGTTGAGACCAAAAAGCCCATACCTGGTATGTACCTCCCCACCCCACAAGAGATTTCCTAGTGTGAAGTCGCTGGATCGGTAGACATCCGAGCACGTTCTTGACGGAGGATAAAAACCAAAAGATAAACAAAAGTACGAAAACAATAATCGAATGATTTTATTGATAAAACATAACGATTTTAAGCTCGTTACAACTTAAGAATCAAGACTTTTGGCAAGGGGAGATCGAGCATGATCTCCCCTCTCATCCGGCAGCGCCTGGGCGCGGGAACACTCACTAAAACCCTTCGGTTTCTACACATTGAAACTGGTATAATAGGCCTCGGCCATATTAGATGCGACTGGGCCCCTTCGTGCGATTGGACCATGCGTATGGTTCATCGTACGACTGGACATGCGTATGGTTCAATCGTACGACTGGACATTCTTATGGTTCAGTCTTACGAATGCCCCAATCGCATCTCTCAGTCGCACGACTGGTCCATTAGCATGGCTCAGTCGTACGATGAGTCTCATTCGCATATGCTCCTGATTTTTAACAATGCAAGAGCTGAAGCACTATCCATTAATAATGGAGTCTTAGTCTCTGTAATGCCATATCCAAGAGTTGGTTCTGAAGCCAGAGTATCTAAGATTTACAACTGGCAGCAACAATGTACTCAGCTTCAGCAGTGGATGTAGCAATTGATGTTTGTTTCTTACTCTGCCAAGAAACTAAACAATTGCCTAGGAATTGGCATCACCAAAGTGGAATTTTCTGTGACTTTGCATCCTGCATAGTCACTATCAGAGAAAGCAACTAATTTGCAAGAATGCCCAGTTGAATACCAAAGACCTAGTGATTGGGTACCTTGCAGATATCTAAAGATCCTTTTGACTGCAATCAAATGGGATTCTTTAGGTGCAGCCTGAAATCTAGAACAAACACATGTTGCAAACATGATGTCTGGTCTAGAAGCTGTAAGGTACATCAAGGACCCAATCATACATCTGTAAGGGTTTCATCAACCGCTTTACCTTTCTGATCTACATCTAGTTGTGTGATGCTGCTCATGGGGAGTAGAACAGGGCTTACAGGTTTGTAAATCAAACTTATTCAACAACTCTTTGGTGTATTTGGACTGATGGATGAAAATTCCATCATCCCGTTGTTTGATTTGCAAACCTAGAAAGAACTGTAATTCCCCCATAGCACTCATTTCATACTTTTGCTTCATGAGCATTGTAAATTCATCACACAACTTTAGATCATGGATGCAAAGATGATGTCATCTACATAATTTGAACAAGGAGCTTATGTTGTCCCACAGTCTTGATGAATAGGTTTTATCAATGGTGCCTCTAGTGAACTTATTCTCTAAAAGAAAAGTTGAGAGTGTCTCATACCAAGCTCTAGGAGCTTGCTTCAGCCCATAAAGAGCCTTATCAAGCTTGTACACCCAATCAGGATGTTTGTTGTCCCTCAAAGCCTTGTGGTTGACACACATAAACTTCTTCTTTTATTTTCCATATAAGAAGGCACTTTTGACATCCATTTGATAAACCTTAAGACTGTGAAAGGCAGCATAAGCTAAGAACAGTCTGATTGCTTCCAGTCTTGCCACAGGAGCAAAGGTCTCATCATAGTCGATGCCTTCCTCTTGTGCAAATCCTTGGACAACCAGCCTGGCCTTGTTCTTGACAATTTGGCCCTTATCATCTGTTTTGTTCCTGAATACCCATTTGGTGCCTATTGCACACTTCCCTTGGGGTAAAGGAACAAGCTCCCACACTTGCTGTTTCTTGAACTGAAGAAGCCAAGCTGTATTGCTTCAACCCATCCATTGTCTCTTAAAGCAACATGATAGTTCTTTGGCTCTTGCTGACTGATGAAGAGAGCATAGAACAGAAATTGGACAATTGACTCCTGGTTGAACTCCAGCATTGATATCACCAATGATTTGAGATGTGGGGTGATTCTTCAGCTCTTGATAGACTATAATGTCAGTGTAAGTGTTTGTAGACTTTCAGCAGCAACAAATGGTGATGGAGATTCTTGAAACCAGTAGGAGATGGCAGCTCAAATGAAGTAGAGCTTGCAGAAATCTCATCAGCATTTGTTGTGATGGGGCTGCTGAAGGTACAGGAGCATCAGGTTTAGTGGACTCAGGCAGGTTGTCACTAAACCTGAAGAGGTGAGTACTGACTACATCATCATCAGTACCACCAGGTGGAGAACTGTTGACAGGCTCAACAGCTGGAGGTTGATAAGGAACATATTGCATATGTCCGGATCAAACAACTCCACAGGGTTTTTGTGGAATCTTGTCCTTTGGAATTCATTGAACTTAACATGCGAGTTTCTTCAATCACCTTTGTCCTACAGTTGAAGACTCTGTATGCTTTGCAAGTTGATGAATAACCAACAAAATACCCGCATCCCCTTACTAGCAAATTTCTGGAGTGGGTTGCTAGTGTTGAGAATAAAACATGGACACCCAAAGGCTCTAAAGAATGAAATCAGAGGAGCCAAATGATGAAGTACTTCATAAGGAGTCTTCATCAACCTCTTATTCACTAAAGCTCTATTTGTACATAACAAGCTGTATTGACAGCTTCAGCCCAAAAGGTCAGTGGCAATCCTGAGTCAGCCAGCATTGACCTTACGGCTTCAATGAGAGTCCTGTTCTTTCTCTCCACCACTCCATTCTGCTCAGGAGTTCTAGGATACTAAACTGCCTCTTAATTCCCTTGGACAGTAGAAGTCATCAAGTGTGTGGTTTCTAAATTCTGTTCTATTGTCACTCCTCACACACTTGACCTGTAGGGAATACTGCTTTTCTACAAATAACACAAAGTTCATGATAGTCTTGGCTGCTTCATCCTTAGAGTGCAAGAAGAAAGTCCATACATACCTGGAATAATCATCCACAATTACCAGGCAGTATTTCTTCTTTGCCATGCTCATCACTCTGACAGGACCAAAGAGATCCATGTGCAGAGCTGCAAGCAGGCAGTGGACTTTGGTTTTCTATTGAAGGGAATGAAACTTTGTGTTGTTTTCCTTTAAGCAAGCAGTGCAGTTGTCTTCACACTTGAACTCCTTCAAGGCAATCCTCTTACTAAACCATGGCTTATCAACTGATTCATGTTCTTGAAATTAACATACTCCAGCCTTCTATGCCATAGAGTAGATTCTTGAGAAGATGCCTTGGAGAATAGGCAAGGATGGCCTTTTAGATCTATCTTTTTGGAAGATCTAAGGCATACACTCTTCCTGTCCTGTTGGCCTTCAGGAGAGTGTATTCATCCAACACCTTATCAATCAAATTTAAAACTTTGGATGACAGATCCGACAGTTCTGGCTTGTGAAAAGGGCAACATGGCCTTTATCACACATTTGACTGACACTCAAGAGGTTGTACTTGAGATTCTCCACATGGTTAACATCATCAAACCTTATTTCCCCATTGGAACAAAGCCTTTTCCGATGATGTAACCCTTTGCATCATTACCAATGAGACAAATCCCTTCTTTCCTTGAGAGTAGTCATTAAGAAGGGAGCTGCTTCCTGTCATGTGCATAGATCCTCCACTGTCTACATACAAGATGCTCTTTTGGCATGTTGAAGAACCCTGCAATCATAACCACATGTTAGTTTAGTTTTAGAGACCCAAACCTGTTTGGTTTTGGGTCTGTTCTCAACTATAGGTGCAGCACTAACAGGTGTGTTATGTGTAACAGCCTGAGGTGAAGAAGATGGTGTAGAAGAGGAACCCTTTGGCTTGGACTTCCTTTTCTGTGGTTTCAACACAGGAGCATCTAAATGGTTTCCTCATTCCAGATGCTGAACCATCATCACCAGTTGTGTCTGACTTTGTGATAAGCTTTCAGCTCTTCAGACACACTGGAGTTTGCTGATGATGGATTCCTATGTTGTACCATCTTTTTCTGAGCAACCTCAGCTGTTGCCTGAGTATTCCCTACTTTCTTTTTAGATTTAGCTTTGGGCTTAAGGATTTCAGGCTTTGATGTTGCTAGTACAAACTTGGTTTCAAACTCATTTTTCATTTTCTTTATCTGCTCTTTAATTTCCTCCTTTGTTTGAGTTTGGAACCCCTTTTGTACCAGCAATCATCAGTAAGATGATTGAACAAGCCACATATCTCACGAGGCTTCTTCTTCATCTTGTGTTGATCATCAACCAAAGAAGATGAAACTGCTGAAGACTTGTTCTTCAGCTGTTTGTTATCAGTACTAGCAGTTTTCTTCCCTTTAGTACCTGCTTTCCTGACCTCTTCTTTAGTTGTCTCAAACCCTTTTCTACTGTCAGTTTTCTTCTCTTCAGTGCTGGCAGTAGTTGAGGTTTGAACGTCAAGTGTTATCACTTGCTCTCTAGTACTTTCAGTACTTCTAGAGACAACACCTGAGTTGATCAACTTTTTGATCATGACAGTCAGCATTTGAACCATCAGCTCTTGTAGCATCTGCTGATTGGTTGCTGACTTCTATCTCTGATGATGCTGAATCAGAAGATAGTAGGTCACATGATGAGAAGGATTGGTTATTGCTCTCTCCATCATATCAACTTCTGCTCCTGAAGTGAAATCTGTAGGAGGAGCAGTGTGATTATAACCAATCCCAAACTTCACATTGGAAGCTGATTGCTTCTTAAGAAGCATTTCAAAACCCTTGCATGATTGCACCCATCGATCACACTCTACTTGGGTGTTTGCAAGAGTTTCCTTGAGGTCTCTGTACTTCTCTAGAAGTACATCTTCCCTGGCTTTACCATCTTTGATTTGGCATTTAAGCTTGTAAATCTCATCATTTTTCTTTTTAGTACAACCTCAAAATCACTTTTCTTTTGGAAATAGTGTGCTCTAGCTCAAGATTTTTATCTATTAAAGCTACATTTGCTTCTCTAATAGAAGCAAATGCTGCTATGCATGATTCAGAACAAAGCTTGGCTTGGCCTCAGATGATACCTGTGATGAGGCATTAGATGATGACCCTCAGCAGACTCAAGGGCCATCAGAGCAAGATTTCCAAAGGACTATCACCACCATGTTGACCAGCACCTTGGAGTAGTTGTTCCTGACCAGATAGATCATCTGGTAGACTACTCCAGTCAACAACTCCTGGGGTGAAGAAGCTGTGTGTTGAGGTTGTGTTTGATGATAAGATGGGAAGATTGAGGCTCAGAAGAGCCTGTGGTGGTTGAGCCGAAGGTGCTTGAGTTTGACTGGACGGAGGCACGTAGTAGCAGGGTATGAGTATGGCATATACCCCTGAGGCATAAAATAAGCAGTGATGCCTGTGCTTGTGATGGATGAACAGAACTGGAGGAAGGTTGCCCTCTGTGCTGTGAGCTATTGCTTGGAAAAGTCACAAAGGGTGCAGAGGAGTTAGATCCAGATGATCTACACTCTCTAGCAAAGTGTCCAAGCCTTTGGCACTTGTGACACCTCAACTTGCTCTTGTCAAAACCAACTTTGGTTTTGCCAGAGAGACCAGGGAATTTCCTACCAGTTCTTTTGTAAACTTTTGAGATCTGATATTGATCATTGCCATTTGGCTCAAAATATCCATCTCTTCCAGATCATCATCTGGAATGCCCTTCAAATCCTCCATCAAGAAGCACCAGTTTATCACTGCTGCCTCCTGGACCTGACTACTACCTAAACCACAAAAGCTTGTTCTGAGTTGGTAGAGAAATCAATATGCTCATCATAAGAACTTTCTGATGAAGCATATTATGATTCCTGACTTATCAAGCAGCATTTCCTTGAACAAAGTCATCAGCGAGCTTGCCAGAGGTGGACAACTTCCTCTTTTTCTATCTCTCTCTCAAATGGTGAGCAGTTTCCCATGAAGTTGGGTGAGAGATAGAGTTTCCAGATTTGCACTGGAGCGTGGTACAATGGTATAAGTGTCCCATCTCTCAGGCAGTGATCTGAGGAACCTGTTGTTCATCTGGCTGTTGGATACTCTTGTTTTGACCATCTTCAGCTCAGAA